>SJYF01000353.1:3386111-3396764 GCA_006410515.1 Procapra przewalskii | reverse complement strand
GTGGGAATGCAAACTAGTACAGCCACTATGGAAAACAGTGTGGAGATTCCTTAAAAAATTACAAATAGAACTGCCTTATGACCCAGCAATCGCCCTCTGCCTTTTTAAAATGAGCTTGAATATCTGGAAGTTCACGGTTCACGTATTGCTGAAGCCAGCCTTGGAGAATTTTGAGCATTACTTTATTAGCATGTGAGATGAGTGCAGTTGTGCAGTAGTTTGAGCATTCTTTGGCATTGCCTTTCTTTGGGATTGGAATGAAAGCTGACATTTTCCAGTCCTGTGGCCACTGCTGAGTTTTCCAAATTTGCTGGCATATTGAGTGCAGCACATTCACAGCATCATCTTTCAGGATTTTAAATAGCTCCACTGGAATTCCATCACCTCCACTAGCTTTGTACTTGCTATGGTGTTAATCCTGAATCAAATGCCTTATCAGCAAGCATCTCACTGGCCTTTAACATGAGAGGCAAATGTGTTAGTCTATTCCTTAAGATTTTTAGCCACTAGTGACAAAATCAAGTGTAAATTAGTTTGAGTCAACAAAATAAATTGATTTTCACATGAAATCTAAGGAAAGAGTCAATGATCAATCTACTGGAGAGGCAGAGATAAAGCTAGGCATCAGCTAAACTGAAGAAGCAGACTCAGATACCACAGAGAGACCCTCTCCTTTGTTCTCTAACTTTCCCTAATCATTAGCATCATTCTCATCTACTTTGTACTTGCTGTTTTGAAATGATGGAGAACAGTAGCCATACACATTACCTCAAATTTATAAGAAACAACACCTTTTCTTCAAATTGAGGTTATGATAAGGTTTAGTTTTCTAAAATATATGTTTTTGTTTCAACAGTAACAGAAGGAAGACAGTCAGGAACAGATCACAAAAATAATAGAGAAAGGAATACCTACAAAATTACTGAACCTCAAATTTAAATCCAGAGTAACTGAATAAGAATTTAAGCAATTTAGCCAATGTAATATATACACAGTACTGTTCCATTTCAGTCATACTACAAAATTTGAACATTATTTTCTCTTTGATAATATGAATTGACTTCCAATAAAAGTTGCAAACATCTTTCAGTGAAAGAAAATGAATTGTGATTTCAGAAAATATTTACAGCACAATGTTGTACCTGCAGTGTTGTTCAGCAGAAGACCACTGTACTGCTGTTGTTCAAGAAGTGAAGGCAGATCTTGCCTACTGTTGTTTTGTTAGCAGAGTCATGCAATTGAAAATGGTGTCCAAAAGAAAGTAGAGTTTCTCAGTACTCCTTGATTTCCATATGTAATCACAGAACTTAGCACAGTATGCACTTGAATCTAATTTGCTTCCTTTCTTATTTGTACATAAAATATATGGTTTCTAAATTGGTTTCATTGAAGCAAATATCAGAACAAAATTCATTGGAAGTTCTGTGTGTTAGGAAAATCCATAAAAATAGAAATTACATTTTCGAGATAGACTTGTATAACCATTTTAGCTCAAGAAGTAAGCAGATCAGCACTATGTGACTGAACAGTGTTCTTCTTAATCTATCTTGAATTCAGAGACTTCCATTAGACTGTAATCCCTTGAAGGTTGCTGGAACTTTGTTTTGTTTAATACTTCCATTGACACAAAGACTATGCATTTGTTTATCATTTCATACACTTGTGCATGCTAAGTTGCTTCAGACATGACTGATTCTTTGTGACTCTATGAACTGTAGCCCATCAGGCTCCACGTCCATATACTTACTTCTAAGTTTATTACCTTTTTATTTTAAACCACTAATATCCCTGTTTAGAGAGTTGTGAATCTATATATATATAATTATATATATATATATATATAAAATTAATACCTAGTATATGGAAATCCAGGGACTTCCTTGGTGGCTCAGACAGTAATGCATCTGTCTACAATGTGGGAGATCTGGGTTCAATCCTTGGGTCGGGAAGATCCTCTGGAGAAGGAAATGGCAACCCACTCCAGTACTCTTGCCTGGAAAATCCCATGGACAGAGGAGCTTGGTAAGCTACAGTCCATGGGGTCACAAAGAGTCAGAAACGACTGAGTGAGTTCACTTTCACTTTCATATGGAAATCTTACAGAAGGAACTGGTAAACATTTAAGTTATATCAAGAAGAACTCTTCCTTACAATTTGGAAATAACAATTAACAATTGTTATTGATAAAAATTAATAAAATTGATAAAATTTAATAACAATTAACAATTTGGAAAAATAACAATTTGGAAAAATAAAAGACTTTATTATTGGCCTAGAGTCTTAAAAGCATGAAGAGCAAACAATCTGCAGCACGTACACCATGCATATTTGAATGACATGCAAGGCACAGCCTCTAGGTTGAAACAATTTGTGTTTCCCAGTAATTATTGAGTGCATAGAATAAAGAGAACAGCTGATTCTTTAATTTCAGGTCTATCCATTTCAGTAACACTCAGTTCAGTTCAGTTCAGTCTCTCAGTTGTGTCCAACTCTATGCAGCACGTCAGGCCTCCCTGTCCATCACCATCTCCCAGAGTTTACCCAAACTCATGTCCATCGAGTGGGTGATGCCATCCAGCCATCTTATCTTCTGTCATCCCCTTCTCCTCCTGCCCCCAATACCTCCCAGTATCCGGGTCTTTTCCAATGAATCAACACTTCGCATGAGGTGGCTAAACTATTGGAGTTTCAGCTTCAACATCAGTCCTTCCAATGAACACCCAAGACTGATCTCCTTTAGGATGGACTGGCTGGATCTCCTTGCAGTCCAAGGGACTCTCAAGAGTCTTCTGCAACACCAGTGTTAAAAAGCATCAATTATTCGGCACTTAGCTTTCTTCACAGTCCAACTGTCACATCCATACATGACCACTGGAAAAAGCACAGCCTTGATGAGACAGACCTTAGTCGGCAAAGTAATGTCTCTGCTTTTGAATATGCTATCTAGGTTGGTCATAACTTTCCTTCCAAGGAGTAAGCGTCTTTTAATTTCATGGCTGCAGTCACCATCTGCAGTGATTTTGGAGACCCCCAAAATAAAGTCTGACACTGTTTCCACTGTTTCCCCATCTATTGCCTATGATGGGACCAGTGTTTCTCAAATACATGGAATAGCTTTCCTATGTTTATTTTTATGCCAGATTTATACTCCCATTTGTTCCCATTTAAACTTCAATATTATAATGATAGCTTTACAGAGTAAAAAGATCACGCTGAGGTTTTGTTCTACAAAGATAAGAATACACTCTTATAGCAGTTATCAAGAAAAAGTATTAAATATAAATGGAGTGTTGTTGATAAATAAAAGTGTTGTTGAAACTGTTATGTTGTTTGAAATATTTAAAAAATGGAATGGAAGGTGAGAAATTTGATAAACTAAAAGATCAATGGAAAGTAGGTTGAGAGATTCATATATGCCATTCTACTTGTTGGTCACACAGTTTTGCAATTATAGGAATATATTTCCAACCAAAAGCTGTCAAAATTATAGTGAATACTGCACTTTATGTACAGTCTTATAAAACCCCGAAATTCAGGTTGCTTTTCATAAGCCTAAGTTTAAGTTTAGTTAACCTAAGGGGAAAAAGGAATATATTTTCTAGTATATCATTCCTGGGAAAATGTGGAAAGCTTCAGAAATTCAAGAGAAATTACAAATACTTCAGGATAAAAGTTGATTAGAAATGTAAGAACCTAGAGGTAGTTTTGCAAAGTATTGTAATGTTTGAAACACTTGTTAAAGTAATCAAGTTTAAAGAGGTAGTGAGAAAAATGTAATCCAAAATTGCCCCTGGATCTCTCCATTGGCTAAAAAATCTATAGTAAAGGATGAAACTGACTGATTTCAAACCTGTAGTTTTTTAGTATGAAAATTTGAAAGCAGAAAATAGAAACTCCTCATGGCTTTCTGCAAATTGTTGAACAATATGTTCCATTATTTGCAACAAATGATCATCTTGGAAACACTGCCTGTTTGTTAGCAAAGAGCAGACTTTAAAACTTCTAGGCAGAAGTTATCCTGCAAGTAAACATAAGCTAATTCATTTCTGGTATAATTCACAGCAATATTAATGATATGATGATAAATAAACAGAAAAAAATGTTATTAAAAAAAACCCTACTGTTTCTCTTCTCTCATATTTATATCCCTACAGACAGGGAAACCTGGAGTGCTGCAGTCCATGGGGTCACAAAGAGTTGGACATGCCTGGGTGACTGAACAAGAAGAGCAACATTTTCTATTAAATAATATTTAGATAGATAATCCCAAGACCACAAGCTAACAGCAAAATGTCTTCCATGTCATTTCTTTTATGATTATGGATCCACCTCTATAAACATTTTATAGAAAGTACAATTCTTCTTGCTTCATTTCTTTGAGTTAAATTTTGCATTTTTCTAATTTTTGCATATCTTTTTCATTGAATGATCAAAAATATAAACTATCCCAAAATCTTCCCTAATTTTCTGACTGAAAGTATTTATCCACTCATACCAATCTATTTAAACATTTTTTGGTTAAAATAATCAAGTTTCTTTTTAAAGTAATCTAGTTTAAAGAGGTAGTGATAAAAATGTAATCCAAAATAAGATGTCCTTTTCATTATAGGGAACTGGAATGCAAAAGTAGGAAGTCAAGAAACACCTGGAGTAACAGGCAAATTTGGCCTTGGAATACAAAATGAAGCAGGGCAAAGTCTAATAGAGTTTTGCCAAGAAAATGCACTGGTCATAGCAAACACCCTCTTCCAACAACACAAGAGAAGACTCTACATATGGACATCACCAGATGGTCAACTTTACCACCTTTTAGATTATATTTGTTACTAATAATTTGTATATTTTTGTGTAATCTCCATGACTAGATTTTAAGTTCCCTTAGGACAATTAATTATTTTCTTCACATGATTCACACTTAAAAATTCACCTAGTACCTAGTAATCTTTTTAATAAATATTTCCTGAACATTCTGTCTACATAAAAAGCATCACATGATTTTGATTGCTTTCTAAATATTCACACTAAAAATGTCAAGATGCTTTGATTAAAGACCCTACTTGATTAATTACCATTAGGAAAATTTATAAGTAATCTTATTACCTAATTTTCACCTTCAGTTACTTTTAATTTACAGTTAGAACTCATGTCAAAGGATGGCATTCCAGAATTTGAGACTGATTATTAGGATGAAGTCATTATAACAAGGTATTTCATGAAATGTGTTTTGACTATTGGCAGTATTTTGTATGTAATCAAACCATATTATGATGCTAAGCATATAATCAAAATAACTTCTCAAGAACAAGCTATTTTGTACTCTTTTTTGCTTTCATAGTCAATTACTATAAAATGGTTAGCATTTTGAAGTATATGTTTAGTATTAGCACTTTTTAAAATTATATGTCAAACAATCTTTCATTTTGAACTTTTTTTTTTTTACTTCCTTTATCCTTGATTTGGTGAAGGGCATCAATTAAAGGATTTATTGGTACTTCTTTTTTTAATACAGAGGGATGCTTGACACATGTGTGTTATTATATACACAGTAATTTCCCCTGGCCACGATTTTACTTTGTGTGGTTTCAGTTACCCATGGTCAATGGCAGTCTGAAAGCATTAAATGAAAAATTCCAGAAATAAACAGTTCATAAGCTTTAAATTGCATGCTCATTTTGTATAGCATGATGAAATATCTCATCATTCAGCTCTGTCATGCTCCACATATGAATCATGCCTTTGTCCAGTGTTTTCCTTTTAGTTGCTTAGTAGCCCTCTTGATTATCAAATTTACTGTCACAGTACCACAGTGCTTGTGTTCAAGTAACCTTTATCTAACTTAATAATGGCTCCAAAGCACATGAGTAGTAATGCCAGCAATTCAGTTTAGTTCAGTTCAGTTCAGTCTCTCAGTCATGTCCGACTCTTTGCGACCCCATGAATTGCAGCACGCCAGGCCTCCGTGTCCATCACCAGCACCCAGAGTTCATTCAAACTCACGTCCATTGAGTCGGTGATGCCATCCAGCCATCTCATCCTCTGTCGTCCCCTTCTCCTCCTGCCCCCAATCCCTCCTAGCATCAGAGTCTTTTCCATTGAGTCAACTCTTTGCATGAGGTGGCCAAAGTACTGGAGTTTCAGCTTTAGCATCATTCCTTCCAAAGAACACCCAGGACTGATCTCTTTTAGAATGGACTGGTTGGATCTCCTTGCAATTAGCATATGTTAATAAAGAGAAACTGGAAAATACCTCCCTTCTGTGAAAGGTGAAAGTTTATGACTTTTTAAGGAAAGAAAAAAAAAAATCATTTGCTGTGTATGCTAAGGTCTCTGGTATGAATGAATCTCATATCCATGGTACTATGAACAAGGAAATTGAAATTTATGCTGGTTTTGGTATAATGCCCCAAACTGCAAGTTATGGCCATAGTATGTGATAAGTGCTTCCTGTTGATACTAAGTCGCTTCAGTTGTGTCCAACTCTGTGTGACCCCATGGACTGCAGCCCACCAGGCTCCTCCATCCATGGGATTTTCCAGGCAAGAGTACTGGAGTGGGGTGCCATTGCCTTCTCCGGGATAAGTGCTTAGTTAAGATGGAAAAGGCAATAAACTTGCATAATGTGATATTTTAAAAGAAAGAAAGACTATATTTCCATAATTTTGTTGAAGTATATTGCTTTACTATTAGTTATTGCTATTATTCTCTTACAGTGGCTAATTTATAAATTAAATTTTGTCATATGTTTGTATGTACAGGGAAATAACATGGTATATATATGATTTGGTACTATCCAAGGTTTCAGGCATCCACTGTGGGTCCTGGAAAATATTCCCTCAGAAAAGGGAAAACTACTGTAGTCTTTTAAAGTCTATGATTCCCAAATCTGTCTGACCAGCAACCATTTATTTGAAATTTTGTTACCTTGAATTATTACCCTTATTTCAACCCCATTAAATTAGTTGGAAGTATGCAGCAGGGAACCAGGAATTTTCAGTTTAGTGAGATTCCAGTCATCTCCCAGGTTTAAAATCAGGACCTAAGCTATCAAGGCATGATTCATTTTGAAAGAATAAAACCATTATTTCAAAAGTGAAAATCTGAGGCAAATTTCAAGCTATATTGACCACTGAATGAACAGAAAACTCAACTGGACAATTTTTCAAATGAGGCAACAAGAAACAATGTTTTAGCACTGTTACATAACTTTTACTAAAATCTGATAAAATTTCTAAACTGGTTTGTTATATATCATGTCAAATAAAATGCAGTACTTAAATTGGACATGTAATAGTTCCGTTCTTCAAATTACATTGAGAGGTATTATATTTAATACTGATAGAGAAAAAGGAACAATACATTAAAAGGATTGTAGATTTCATAGATTATCAGTAGTTTTTGAAAAATTTTTTATAGCATTTTATGCCATTCATCAACAGTAGGAAAATCTACAAAATGCAGAATATGACATTACTTGTCAAATCTGTTAGTTCTTTAGCTTGATCAACCATCTAAAAGAAGTAGAGAGAAATATGTACTTATGTTTGTATTAAAGTCATAAAAATTGTTTTATAAAAGATATTTAACATGTTCTAATGTTTTACAGGGTAACTTGGGAAATATATCTTTAACAACTTTACTAAAATTCTGATATTTTTAAAGCCTTTGTCTCAAAATCTTGTACTGTCAGTATGCTGGCACTTGCAAAATCTTGGGTATTAATGGTTTCCTTTGTATTAAGAAAAAAACAAAAAACTTGATATTTGTATTGTCATTGTTTCTAGAACTGGTCATGTAATGTAATTTTATGACTGTAATGATTCCCAAAGATGCTTATATGAAACTATCTATCTAATCTATCATTTATCTATGTACTTAATCAGTAAATATGTACTGAGTACTCCTTGTAGTATTCTAGAAGTTTGGAGTTTCAATGTACTACTTTTTTATAATTTATTTTATTTTTACTTTATTTTACTTTATAATACTGTATTGGTTTTGCCATACAGTGACATGAATCCACCACAGGTGTATACGAGCTCCCAATCCTGAACACCCCTCCCACCTTCCATCCCATATCATCTCTCTGGATCATCCCCGTGCACCAGCCCCAAGCATCCTATATCCTGTATCGAACATAGACTGGCGCTTCGTACTACTTGATCAAATTTGTGTGAGTGTTAAGTCGCTTCAGTCATGTCCGACTCTGTGTGATCCTATGACTATCACTTCCCAGGCTCCTCTGTTGATGGGATTCTCCAGGCAAGAATATTGGAGTGGGTTACCATGCCCTCTTTCAGGGGATCTTCCCAACTCAGAGATCAAACCTATGTCTTCTGCATTGGCAGTTAGTTCCTTTACCACTGGACTTCCCTGGTGGCTCAGACAGTAAAGTATTTGCCTACAATGAGGGAGAACTGGGTTCAATCCCTGGGTTGGGAAGATCCCCTGAAAAAAGAAAGGGCAACCCACTCCAGTATTCTTGCCTGGGAAATCCCATGAAATGAGGAACCTGGTAGGCTACAAGTCCATGGGGTCACAAAGAGTCAGACACAGCTGAGCAACTTCACTTTCTTTCTTTCTTTTCTTTACCACTAGTGCCACCTGGGAAGTCCTTGATGAAGTATAAATGTGTTTAAACTTTCTGAAAGACAGAGTTTCAAAAGTTTTGAATATCTTTGATTCAAGAATATAGCATCCAAGAACCTAGTCTTAAACATGATGTTATGTATGCAGAATTTTAGCTACAGAGATATTCATTGAAGCATTGTTGAAAAAAATGATAAAGCATAACACATGAAGTAATAGGAACAATTGCGCTTCCATCGTGGCTCAGATGGTAAAGAATCATCCTGCAATGCAGGAGATCTAGGTTTGATCCCTGGGAAGATTTCCTGGAGAAGGGAATGGCAACCCACTCCAGCATTCTTGCCTGAAGAATTCCACGGACAGACGAGCCTGGTGGGCTTCAGTCCATGGGGTTGCAAAGAGTCAGGCACTGAGAGACTAACACTAAATTGTTGGGTCACCGTAGCAGCAGTTGCGGAGGATACAGAATCTTTTGCTAACTGAATCTATACACATTTTTCTTCATTTATTCACATCATGATAACAGATGTACCCTTCTCCTTCTAAGATTATAGCCTATAATTATTCAGCTCACTTTGGCTAACATTCCAGTGAATATCTGTTGGTTCTTTGGGGGATTTCCTGTTCACAGGTCCTTCATTTGTCCTGTTAGTTTTCTCTGCTTCTTCTGCTCAGATGTTGATACCAGGCATGCCTTGTGGCCATTCATGATTTGGCCCTACTTCTTTGCATTTGGAAGAGATGCAATACAGTCAAGTTTGTTTTAACTGTTGTCCCTGAAGGTGTTACCTGTTTTTACAAACAGATTCAAAAAGATTCAAAATTAGGTTTCTGTCATTGCCACCATGTCCCAAAAAGTCCAATGCTTATTTTAAGCATGAGAAATTTTGCTTTTTTATTATTACAGGTAGAAAGAATCAGTAATAACATGTCCTAAAATAAGTGTAAAACTAAAAGAAAAGCTTTATCTTATCTGTAAGTAAAGCCTTATCACATATGTCTGCCCTGACAGAATTTGAAATTGCTGCTGGACTGTCACAATGAGTAACTTATAGGTGTTTACCATAAAGCTTTTAGATTTTTTCCTCATTACTGTCTATCACTGTGGCATAGACTCTCCTTTGAAGTTAACCACTTCCTAGAGTTATATGTACCCTAGAATCAATTAAAATTATATGACCTTTGTAAGGTGGTGGTGGTGGTGGTAGAGGTTTAGTTACTGTGTCCAACTCTTGCGACCCCATGGACTGTACCTGCCAGGATCCTCTGTCCATGGGATTTTCCAGGCAAGAGTACTGGAGTGGATTGTCATTCCCTTCTCCAGGGGATCTTCCCAACCCAGGAATCGAACTGGGGTATCCTGCATTGCAGGCATATTCTTTACCAACTGAGCTATGGGGAACCCCAACCTTTGTGTGAAAGGATGCAAATTTTTTCCATAAAAAGATAGGCAAGTTCTGGGAACAGAGATAAAATAGCTACCTATAGTGAGTTATATAGATTTGAGTTAAAAACACAAATTTGCATTTATGACTTTGAATCATGTATTTCACTCACGGGTTTTTAAAATAAATATTATATCATTAAGTGAAAGTTTTAGTCTCCTGGTGGACTATAGCCTGCTAGGCTCCTCTGTCCATGGAATTCTCCAAGAATACTGGAGTGGGTAGCCATGCCCTTCTCCAGGGGATTTTGCTGATCTAGGGATAGAACCTGAGCATCCTGCATTGTAGGCAGATCCTTTACTGTCTGAGTCACAGGGAAGCCCCCATTAAATCAGTAATTGAATGCTAATAAATTGTAGGTTACTATTTAACTTTCTTTGTTTTACTCCTACAGTCAATCTCTCTGACTGATAATATAGCAGTTCCAGCAATAATGGATATAATAATGGCAATAATAAGATTGAATTAATTTTCTAGTATTCTAGTATGTTAATCATTAGCTTTAAAAATAATGAAGAATAGTAGAAAAACAAGTACACAATGTTAAATTATTTATATAATGAAGATATTAGAAAGGTAAAACCAGTAATAACAGGATTAGGTTAAAAACATAGGGCCAAAT
>SJYF01000353.1:3302112-3317721 GCA_006410515.1 Procapra przewalskii | reverse complement strand
ATTCATTAGTGCTCACTCATTTGAGTAACTATATGTTTACTTTTTCTAAGGGGTAATAATTTCAGGATCTTTTCTTTTTTGATGCTTTGTAGAGAAAGAATTTATTTATTTTACATATAGATTTATTTATTTTAATTGGAGTTTAATTACTTTACAATATTGGATTGGTTTTGCCATACATCAACATGAATCTGCCACAGGTATACACAGGTTCCCCATCCTGAACCCCTCTCCCTCCTCCCTCCTCATACCATCCCTCTGGGGCACCAGCCCCAATCATCCAGTATCATGCATCAAACCTGGACTGGTGATTCATTTCATATATGATATTTTACTTGTTTCAATGCCATTCTCCCAAATCATCCCACCCTCTGCCTGTCCCACAGAGTCCAAAAGACATCTGTGTCTCTTTTGCTGTCTTGCATACAAGGTTATCATTACTATCTTCCTAAGAATTTAAATATAATCACCAACAAAAACTTAGAAAGTTCATCAATATTACTCACTAACATAAAATTCAATTCCTGTTTTTGTGGAAGTTAGTATGTGAAGAAAAATTAAGACTAAAAAGTATAAAGCAAAAACATTTAAAGTTAAAATAATTTTAAATTTGGTAAACATATGCATATTTGCTTCATAGTTCAAATTTAAAAATACACATTTCATATGAGCAAAGTGAAAGTTAAAGTCATTCAGTGGTGTCTGACTCTTTGCAAACCCTATGGATCCATGGAATTCTCCAGGCCAGAAGACTGGAGTGGGTAACCTTTCCCTTCTCCAGTGATCTTCTCAACCCATGAATCAAATCCAGGTCTCTCACATTGCAGGCAGATTCTTTACCAGCTGAGCCACAAGTGAAGTCCATAGTCATATAAGCAAAATATAATATAAAATAAGCTAAATTTATTTTTAAATATGGTTATGCAAAGAAAAATTTGCATGGGGAAATTGTGTTAAATTAATTTTAAACTCATGTACATTATTAAAAATTAAAATGTATATTTTGTTCATATGTAGGTTATTAATAATATCATATAAAAGAAGATAAAAGTCAAGGGATTCTATAGGTCAAATACTGAAGCTGAATATATGAATATATAATATAACTGGAAAGTTTCTATAGATAAGCATTTGTGGGGAAAGTAACTTACACAGCCAATCAACATGAAACAAATCTTCAGCTTTGGAATAATTTTTATTATCCACAAATATGCTTATTATAACTTTGAGAAGTATCAAAAGATATCCCTTCACAACTCTAAGAGAGTTTTACATTGCTGGTCAGTATTTCCATTTTTATTTTAAAAGATTTCTGTTCTCTTGTCACATAAACTACATTCCTTAGTCTTAGTCACATTTTTTTTTTCTTTAAGCCTAGAACTGATGATTACACAACAAACAACTCAGTTTAAACTCTGTACTAAGGATTACACCTAGAGCCAGATACCCTGGAATGTGAAGTCAAGTGGGCCTTAGGAAGCATCACTACAAACAAAGTTAGTGGTGGTAATAGAATTCCAGTTGAGCTATTTCAAACCCTAAAAGATGATTCTGTGAAAGTGCTGCACTCAATATGCCAGCAAATTTGGAAAACTGCAGTGGACACAGGACTGGAAAAGGTCAGTTGTCATTCCAATCCCAAAGAAAGGCAATGCCAAAGAATGCTCAGACTATCACACATTTGCACTCATCTCACACGCTAGTAAAGTAATGCTCAAAATTCTCCAAGGCAGGTTTCAGGAATATATGAACCATAAACTTCCAGATGTTAGAGCTGGTTTTAGAAAAGGCAGAGGAACCAGAGATCAAATTGCCAACATCCGCTGGATCATGGAAAAAGCAAAAGAGTTCTGGAAAAACATCTATTTCTGCTTTATTGACTTTGACTATGTGGATCACAATCAACTGCGGAAAAATTCTGAAAGAGATGGGAATACCAGACCACCTGACCTGCCTCTTGAGAAACCTATATGCAGGTCAGGAAGCAACAGTTAGAACTGGACATTGAACAACAGACTGGTTCCAAATAGGAAAAGGAGTGTGTCAAGGCCGTACACTGTCACCCTGCTTTTTTAACTTATATGAAGAGTACGTTATAAGAGACGCTGGGCTGGAGGAAGCACAAGCTGGAATCAAGATTGCTGGGAGAAATATCAATAATCACAGATATGCAGATGACACCACCCTTATGGCAGAAAGTGAAGAAGTATTAAAGAGCCTCTTAAAAGTGAAAGAGAATAGTGAAAAAGTTGGCTTAAAGTTCAACATTCAGAAAACTAAGATCATGGCATCTGGTTCCATCACTTCATGGTAAATAGATGGGGATACAGTGGAAATAGTGATAGACTATTTCTTTGGACTCCCAAATCACTGCAGATGGTGACTGCAGCCATGAAATTAAAAGACACATGGTCCTTGGAAGAAAAGTTACAACTGATCTAGACAGCTTAATACAAAGCAGAGACATTACTTTGCCAATAAAGATCCATCTAGTCAAAGCTGTGTTTTTTCCAGTAGTCATGTGTAGATGTGAGAGTTGGACTATGAAGAAAGCTGAGCGCCAAAGAATTGCTGCTTTTGAACTGTGGTGTTGGAGAAGACTCTTGAGTCCCTTGGACTGCAATGAGATCCAAGCAGTCCATCTTAAAGGAAATCAGTCCTGAATATTCATTGGAAGGATTGATGTTGAAGCTGAAACTCCAATATTTTGGCCACCTGATGTGAAGAACTGACTCATTTGCAAAGACCCTGTTGCTGGGAAAGGTTGAAGATGAGAGGAGAAGGGGATGACAAAGGATGAGATGGTTGGATGGCATCACCAACTCAACAGACATGAGTTTGAATAAACTCTGGGAGTTAATGATGGACAGGGAAGCCTGGCGTGCTGCAGTCCATGGGGTGGCAAAGAGTCAGAGAAAATGCTGTTCCTGTCTTTATCAAATTCAAAGACCCTCAGCTATTTTCACATCAAAAGCAGTATCGATTTAAGCCTTAGGTTGTTAAAGAAGGGTTAAAACCCATATTGAAAATTTAAAGGAGCAGGGGCTATTAATTCCCTGTGATAGTCCATGTAACACTCCTACTTTGGGTGTGAAAAAGTCAAATGATGAATGGAGACTAGTTCAAGATTTATGAATAATAAACGAGGCAGTGATTCCTTTTACTTATATGCTAAAAACAAACGGAATTTCTTTCTTGCAAGTATGGGTAGACACTTTTACTGGCCTTTACCTGCCATAGTGAACAGGCTAAGGAAGTTATAAAAATTTTAATCCATGAAATTATTCCCATGTTTGGGCTGTCACAGAGCCTCCAGAGTGACAATGCTCCACTTTTAATGCTGCTGTAGTTCAAGGGGTGTCAAAAGATTGAGGAATAGAACATCATTTACACTGTTCCTGGAGACCCCAATCCTCAGGAAAGTTCAAAAGGCTAATGACATTATTAAAGGACACCAAGGTAAACTAACTCAAGAAACACAAGACAATTTGTTTAAAGTCCTACCCATAGCTTTAATGAGGGCTCAAACTGTCCTTAAGAAGGAACTGTCTCTGTTATAGACTGTTTTTGTGCACAGATATTATCATAGTTCCTGAAGCCTTAAAATTAATTATGTAACTCACATTTAACTTTTCAACAGACATTACTGAGAGGTTAATTCCTGAACCAGCCTTTGAGTCAAACAAGGTACTATTTGAGCCAGTAACTGAGACGGAACTGAGAATCTAGGTGGGCTTGCTTCTGCTGACTCCAAAGGTCTTCAGTCTGCCATTTGACCCTCAAGACAACGTCTTCCTGTCCAGACTCATTCCTAGGCTGCATTCCACAATCTAATTGCTGGGTCTGCTGAGCACTCTCCTCCTCTTCTCATTCCCCTCCTCTCCTCACTCTCACTCTCCTCCTCTCCTCACTCTCCTCCTTTCCTCACTCTCCTCCTCTCCCACTCTCCTCCCCTCCTCACTCTCTCCTCACTCTCCTCCTCTCCTCACTTTTTCCTCACTGCCCTCCTCTCCTCACTCTCCTCACACTCATTCTCCTCCTCTCCCACTCTCTTCCTCTCCTCAGTCTTCTAATTAAAGGCTTAACATGGTGGCTTTCTCTGCTTCAAGGAAAGTACTTTCTTCAGCTCTGCAAATACCTCTTCTTGATCTGATGACATCTAAAAATCCTCAGATGGACTAGTATAATGTATTGTACTTTAACTATGGACATAATGTGACTTTTCATTTTGATTATGTTTTAACTTGGTTTAATGACTATTTTGCCTTACATCTGTAACTGTAAAAATGGGATTTGTTTCTAACTGTCTGAAGGCTTTTAAGTTACAAATGATTGTTCAAGCTCCTACGAGTGCCACAGCCTCCTCCAACTATTACTTGGGGCCCCTTAATCAGAGATAGTCAATATGAAGGTTAGGATAATATGTTGCCTCAGCAATTCAGGGGTGATGCCCCTCAACAGCTGGAAGTAGTTTATGGAAGAAAAACAGCACTTCTTTTCCTTGGCAACATACTTTCCTACAAAAAAAAGGGAGGAATAAAAGAGTTAGTTCCTAGGCAGGTGGATAAGAAGTATAGGGTTCCCTGAGGAGATAGGGGTCTGGAATTCTCAAGGAAAAAGAAAGGACAGATGTCTTTTCTTCTTCTTCTTCTTCTTCTTCTTCTTCTTCTTCTTCTTCTTCTTCTTCTTCTTCATTCCTTAGCCTCAGTCACATACAACTTTTTTTTTTCATTAAGATTGGAACTGATAGTTATGCAACAAACACAGTTTAAATTCTGTCCAGTTCAGTTCAGTTTCTCAATCATGGCCAACTCTTTGCAATCCCATGGACTTCAACATGCCTTCAACATGGACAGGCCTCCCTGTTCATCACCAAACCCCAGAATTTGCTCAAACTCACATCCATTGAGTCAGTGATGCCATCTAACCATCTCATCCTCTGTCATCCCCTTCTCTTCCCGCCTTCAAACTTTCCCAGCATTAGGGTCTTTACAAATGAGTCAGTTCTCATCTGGTGGCCAAAGTATTGGCGTTTCAGCTTCAACCTCAATCTTTCTAATAAATATTCAGAACTGATTTCCTTTAGGATGGACCAGTTGAATCTCCTTCCTGTCCAAGGGATTCTTAAGAGTCTTCTCCAACACCACAGTTCAAAAGCGTCAATTCTTTGGTGCTCAGCCTTCTTTATAGTCCAACTCTCACATGACCACTAGAAAAACCATAGCCTTGACTAGACATACATTTAGTGGCAAAGTAACGCCTCTGCTTTTTAACAAGCTGTCTAGGTTGGTTGTAACTTTTCTTCCAAGGAGCATGAGTTTTTTTAATTTCATGGCTGCAGTCACAATCTGCAGTGAATTTGGAGCCACAAAAGTAAAGTCTGTCACTGCTTCAACTGTTTCCCCATCTATTTGCCATGAAGTGACGGGATCAGATGTCATGATCTTAGTTTTCTGAATGTTGAGTTTTAAACCAACTTTTTCACTATTCTCTTTCATTTTCATCAAGAGGCCTTTTAGTTCTTCTTCGCTTTCTGCACCAAGGGTGGTGTCATTTGCATATCTGAGGTTATTGATATTTCTCCCAGCAATCTTGATTCCAGCTTATGCTTCATCCAGTCCAGCATTTCTCATGATGTACTCTGCATATAAGTTAAAAAAGCAGGGTGACAATATACAGCCTTGACACACTCCTTTTCCTATTTGGAACCAGTCTGTTGTTCCACGTCTAGTTCTAAGTGTTGCTTCCTGACCTGCCTACAGATTTCTCATGAGGCAGGTCAGGTGGTTGGGTATTCCCATCTCTTTAAGAATTTCCCACAGTTTGTTGTGATATAACAACAATGTATCCTGCTTGAGGACAGTTTCTCCTTCTTGAAAGCTTCTGACTAGTCCTGGTATCTTAGAATGTATATTATAGGAGTGAGTCTGGAGTAAGTTCTAATCCTATTATCTTAAAATGTAAATTGTGAAAGTGAGTCTTGTAAAATTTTTACAAACTTGAGATGTCCTTTTGATTTATTGTAATAACTAATTAAAAAATATATAGATGGAGAAACAGTGGAAACAGTGTTAGACTTTATTTTGGGGGGCTCCAAAATCACTGCAGATGGTGACTGCAGCCATGAAATTAAAAGACGCTTAGTCCTTGGAAGAAAAGTTATGACCAACCTAGATAGTACATTCAAAAGCAGAGACATTACTTTACCAACTAAGGTCTGTCTAGTCAAGGCTATGGTTTTTCCTGTGGTCATGTATGGATGTGAGAGTTGGACTGTAAAGAAGGCTGAGCACCGAAGAATTGATGTTTTGAACTGTGGCGTTGGAGAAGACTCTTGAGAGTCTCTTGGACTGCAAGGAGATCCAACCTGTCCATTCTGAAGGAGATCAGCCCTGGGATTTCTTTGGAAGGAATGATGCTAAAGCTGAAACTCCAGTACTTGGCCACCTCATGCAAAGAGTTGACTCATTGGAAAAGACTTTGATGCTCAGAAGGATTGGGAGCAGGAGGAGAAGGGGATGACAGAGGATGAGATGGCTGGATAGCATCACTGACTCCATGAACATGAGTCTGAGTGAACTCCGGGAGATTGGTGATGGTCCAGGAGGCCTGGCATGCTGCAATTCATGGGGTCGTGAAGAGTCGGACATGATTGAGTGACTGAACTGAACTGAACTGAAAGAATAGTGAAGGGGACACTCTCCATTCCCCTTCTGATATCTATGTCAAAATCTTTCTCTGTCTCTTTTTCACTTTAATAAAATTTTGCTACACAAAAGCTCTTGAGTGATCTAGCCTGGTCCTTGGTCCCAAAGCTAAATCTTCTTCAGAGATCACATATCTGACATCATTCACCATAAGCTATCACAACTCACATCTGTAAATTACTACTGGCAAAACCACAGCTTTGACTATACGGATTTAAGTGTAGTCAATGAAGAAGAACTAGATGTTTTTCTGGAATTGCCTTGCTTTCTCTATGCTCCAGTGAACCATGGCAAGTTGTTCTCTGACTCCCATGCCTTTTCTAAACCTAGCTTTTACTTCTAGAATTCTCAGTTCACATACTGATGAAGCCTAGCTTGAAGGAATTTGAGCATTATCTTGCTACCATGTGAAATAAGCACAATTGTATGGTAGCTTGAACATTCTTTGGCATCATCTTTTTTAGGATTGGAATGAAAACTGACTTTTTCCAGTCCTGTAGCCAGTGCTGAGTTTTCAAATTTGTTGACATATTGAGAGAAGAACTTTAACAGTATCATGTTTTGGGATTTTAAATAGCTCAGTTGTTTCATTATTAAAATTGAAATTAACATGTGATATAGCAATCTCACTCCTGAGTATTTATTGAAAATCAGGATTTTACAGAGATATATGTACTCAATGTTTGTTGCAGCTTTATTAATGATAGTTAGAAATAAGCTAAATGTCCATCATTGGACAAAGGATTAAAAATGTAGTGTGTGTGTATGTACATATGTGTTATACATAAATGAGTGTTTATTTGAACATAGATATAACATAATATTATTCTGCCATAAACAAGTAGGAAATTCTGCCACACGTGATGTGAGTAGACCTAGAGAACATTATACAAAGTAAAATAAGCTATTTATATAACTGACAGCTGCTGCAGTGCAAACTCCAACCAGAAAATGACTATTTACTCTACTCTGGCTTGTTTATCCTCTCCTTATGTTTTTCTTTTCACCAATGATTCCAGAAAACAATATTCAAATGGACCTAATGTAGTGTCTTGTGAACAATGTATGCTTTCATCTTTTTTAACTCCTCAATATAATGTTTGCTCTTTGGAGTTTTAAAACGTCCACCCTATGATGCCCGTAACTGTAACAACTTATTGGTATGATAATTATATTCTTGCTGTGTAACAACAATGGTTACTGTTATTGTTATTGTTACTGTGGCAGCATTATCAGTTGACTCAACAAGTGCAAATACCCATTATGTTAAAAAATCATATTCTAGGTGTTTGGAACAGCTCAGATATTAGTTTAGACTTAGGGAAACTTCATAATCAGATTCAGACCTTGAAACACTCCCGATTAGATTTTACCACCGCAGGAGTAGCCAATGACTTTTTCAACACCTTCTCTAACTTTATTTCTGGAAAAACTACTCTGTTTACTGTTTTTAGTTTGCTCTAAATCTTGCTCCTCATAATCATTCTTTCTATATTGTCAGGATTCTTTGGCAGAACATTCAGAGCCTTACAACTGAACTACCTGGCTGTTTAAAAAAATAAAATAAAAAAGGGGGAGATGCCGGGGGCCAGAATGAGGAATCCCACCCATGACAAGGTCATGAGGAAGGAAGCCTGACAAAATGCAAGGACGTGATCAAGCTTCAGGGGTTCCCCCTGGAATTTCCTGAGCATCCACCCCTCAAGACCAGAGTCTGCCTGCTTTACTGTGTTATGCTTTCCACCTACTCTTCTGTCATTAACAGGGGGCTGTCCCCCCACCACCTTTTTCTGGAAAAAAAATAATTTAGAGCTTTTAGATAGTAAATCTCCTGGGCATAATATGAGTGTTTCAATCTAAAAACCCCTCTGATGGCTTTCTAGCTTGCCTGCAGGTCTCGTACAGCTGCTCATGTGATTGTTTGAGGCCTCCTGACCACGGGAGGCACAGGAAGCTTAAAATATCCTAGGAATGTAGGGGCTTCAAAGGAGTCAAAATCATTAGAATAGGTCTGATTAATGGTTTCATTTGTTGAGCCAATACTTGCTGCCAAATTTTCATATCATTTATTTTCAGATATAGTTGGTATATAGAAAAACAAGTAGTAGACCTTGTATTAGCAACATTAGATCTTTGAGTTGAGTGTTTTCTTTGTTATAACCCACTGCACCTTTGTTCTACAGGAATATAACTTTAGTGATAATTACCCAGGAAGAGAGCCATAAAAATTTTAAGAAGCCTCTTGGCCAGAAGATAATGTAAACCACCTTAGACATTTGTATACGGGAGGTTATGCAAAAAGAAAGCCTAGTCTCAGTGAGGGTCAGGACTGCTGCCCCTGCATAACTCTGCTATTCCATTATTTCTTTATGTACAACTTGGGGGTATATAAGCTGATTTTGAAAAATAGTTTTTGGAGTCTTGCACCGATGCTGGGCTTCCCCATGTCATTCTTTTCTCCCCTTTTTCAGCTGAATTCCCTTGGAACATGGAGGCTCACCATGTCTATTTACTTGTCCCAGCTTCTAAGATCCATAAGAGAGAGAGCCCAAGGAAGGGTACTCTCTGATATTCAAATGGGCACTGGCAGCCTAACGTAGATGGTGCAAGTTCCTTGTGTGGAACTTCATTGGCTTTCCATGTATACCAAGTTATTCAGCCTCTTTTCTCCACTTAATTTTCCTACTACACTAATTCTTCCTAATCTAATCCTATATTAATAAATAAATAAGTTTTTCCTCGCCAACACCATCCCTGTTTCAAATTCCCTGGATCCACTGGGGCTGGACACCAGCAGTATCTAAAATAGTCAAACTTATAGAAGTAGTAAGTATATTGATTGTTGATAGGATCTATTAGTAAGTGTAAATAGGTATGGCTGTATGCTGTACAATGGGAATAAAGTGTAAATAGGTATGGCTGTATGCTGTACAATGGGAATAAAGTTTCAATTATGCAAGGTTAATAGGTTTTATAGATCTGCTGTACTGTATAATTAAAATTTTGTTAAAAGTGAAGATCTCATGTTATTTGTTTTTAATACAAAACACACACACACACACACACACACACACACACACACACACAACCCAAAAACCTTGCACAGGGATATTTAGAGCAGCTATTGTAATGGTAAATAACTGTTATGGTACATCTGTCAAATTCATAGTATGTACAATAACAACCATGAACTCCAATGTAAATTATGGACTTTAAGTGATAAAAATATGTCAACAAATGTTCATTGATTTCAATGAATGTATTCCTCTGGTGAGGGAGAATAATTCTCTGATAGTGGGAGAATTTGCCTGGGGATTGTTGGCAGAAAGTACAAGAAAGCTCTCTTTTACCTTCTACTCAATTTTGCTGTGAACCTAAAACTGCTCTAAATAATGTTTATTATTTTAAGTGCATTGAATAGCCTAGTGATAGTGTTTTAAAAATACATTTTATCAAAGCTATAGAAAAAGCCTTTAGCTATTCATATCTTGTGAAACCTGAAAAGGGACAAGTTATTCAAGAGATTGTTGAAGATGGAATAAGCACTCATTTATTTTATTTTTGGTCAAAATCTAATCTTCAGATCTTTTCTATTGTAATAAGAAGGGCCATGTAGAATACAAAATAAACAAAACCAGAGAAATATGTAAAACATCCAACATGTTTTAACTTTAATAATAATTTAAATTTTTAATTTGAGAAAATTGGTGCCCTGAAAAACAAAAATTGGTCATTCTAGACATTAAAAGAACCCCCAAACAAATTGAAATTAAAATATTTCAGAACTGGGTCTAGGGATTTAAACACTGATTTGGAGATGAGAAAAACAAGAAAAACTATTAATAAATCTATTATCATCCTCACACAAAAACATTTGCACACATATACAAGCACATGCACATACACATAAGCATATACATGTACTTATACACTCACACACAGACTTTGAAGACTTGGAGTTCAATCCCAACAAATGTTTTTACTTTAGAGATAAACAGAAAAAAAACAAAACTGAAATTCAAGGAAGTCAATAGAGTTTGGCAGCTTGGTATTGGTTATCCATTCAGTTTCTTACCTCTGAGGAATCAAGGTGTGGAAGCCTGGTGACATTTTGTGAGATGATGGTACTTTGGTGCCTGGTGACAAAGTATGTCCTTAGTTATGAAAGTGACTAAGGTGCCTGCCTCTTTATAGATCTGAGCTCTTTTATGGCATGCTGGTGTCTCTATGAACATCAGTATTGCAGTTCTTGCATGCAATTTGCATTTTTTTATAATGATAATTTCATGAGTTGCAATTACAATGTCTTCAAGATGTATCAACAGGAATTATTAACATGTGACAACCTGAGGAGGGTTAAAAAAAAACATGATAAGGATTCTGCTTAGGGCTGGAAGGAGAGGAGGTGCTCAAATTTACTGAAACTGGATCATTGTTGTCAGAGTAAGTGCATAACAAAATATTTTACTTATTTTTTAAATGAAGTTAATGAAGTCTGTCAACAGAAGTTAAGTTTATATTGACTTAGAAAAAACATTACCAGAACAAGTCTCTGACTCAAGTAGAGGCATTTTGTGGTTTCCTGTTTTAATGTTTGGTCTGTTTCTAACTGTACAAATATTTAATGATGGTAGTTTAAATTAACAAAAAAACTCATGAAGGAACAAGTAAATTCATGGATAAGCTTTTTATTTGATATGGTTTCTTCTCTCAGCAATTTGTCAAGAGCTAAAAGACAGTAAGTTTTGGGTTTCATGCCTGTGAGCAAGTAATAGGAAAGCTAGAATTCAGTAATGCTCATGTAAGACTACATACTTTGTGCTGTGTTAAGTTGCTTCAGTTGTCTCCGACTGTTATAACCCCATGGACTGTAGCCCTCCAAGCTTCTCTTTCCATGAGTTTCTCCAGGCAAGAATACTGGTGTGAGTTGCCATTTCCTTCTCTAGATCTTCCCAACCCAGATATCTAATCCTTGTCTCATACATCTCCTGCATTGGCAGGCAGGTTTTTTACCACTATTGCCACCTGGGAAACCATTCTTGGATACAGATTTTAATGAAAACTTTTATAAGATACCATATTCTAGTTAATTAAAAAATTAATTGTTCAAGCATAGTATATCTAATCAACACAAAGAAAATAATCCACAACTATAGTAAAAAGAAAATAATATCATTTTCAAATAATTACTTTCAAGTTTTTTCTTTGCCAGATTTCAAAAAAAATTAGTCTCTTCTCTTTTGGGGAGTGTGTTGGGGGACTATAGAGAATGGTATGTGATCAAAAATCAGATTGCAGGAAAAGTATAAAAATTAAGAGGAATATAAAGAATATAAAGAAACAAAAGGGTGAAATTTATTCTTATTGTTCAGTCACTAAGTTGTGTCCGATTCTTTGTGACCCCATGGACTGCAACAAGCTAGGCTTCTCTGTACTTCACCATCTCCTGAAGCTTGCCCAAGCTCATGTCCATTGAGTTGGTGATGCCATCCAACCATTTCATCCTCTGTCATCTCATTCTCTTCCTGTCTTCAATCTTTACCAGCATCAGTATCTTTTCCAATGAGTTGTCTCTTCATATCAGATGGCCAAAATACTGGAGCTTCAGCTTCAGCATCAGTTCTTCCAATGAATATTCAGGGATGATTTCCTTTAATTTGACTGGTTTGATCTCCTAGACATTTAAGGGACTCTCAAGAGTCTTCTCCAAACCACAGTTCAGATCTTTAGTGCTCAGCTTTCTTTATACTCCAACTCTCACATCCATACATGACCACTGTAAAAACCATAGCTTTGACTAGATGGAGCTTTGTTGGCAAGGTCATATCTCTGCTTTTTAATATGCTCTCCAGGTTTGTCATAACTTTTCTTCCAAGGAGCAAGTGTCTTAACTACATGGCTGCAGTCACCGTCCACAGTGATTTTGCAGCCCCAGAAAGTAAAGTTTGTCACCGTTTCCATTGTTTCCTCATTTATTTGCTGTGAAGTGGTGAGGCCAGATGTCATGATCTTCAGTTTTTGAATGTTGAGTTTTAAGCCAGCTTTTCAATCTCCTCTTTCACCTTCATCAAGAGGCTTTTTTGTTTCTCTTTGCTTTCTGCCATTAGAGTGGTGTAATCAGAGTATCTGAGGTTATTAATATTTTCCTGGCAATCTTGATCCCAGCTTGTGCTTCATGCAGCCCAGCATTTCACATGATGCACTCTTCATATAAGTTAAATAAGCAGGCTGACAATATACAGCTTTGACACACTCCTTTTCCAATTTGAGCCAGTCTGTTGTTCCATGTCCGGTACAAACTGTTGCCTCTCAGGTGTCAGATAAGGTGATCTAGCTTTCCCATCTCTTTAAGAATTTTCCACAGTTTGTTTTGATCCACACAGTCAAAGGTTTTAGTGTAGTAAATGAAGCAAAAGCTTTTTCTATGATCCAATGGATTTTGGCAATTTGATCTCTGGTTCCTCTGTCTTTTCTAAATCCAGCTTGTACATCTGGAAGTTCTTAGTTCATGTACTGTTTAAGCCTAGCTTGGAGACTTTTGAGCATTACCTTGCTACCATTTGAAATGAGTGCAGTTGTATGTAAGCTTTCTGCTGCTACTGCTGCTAAGTTGCTTCAGTCGTGTCTGACTCTGTGCAACCCCATAGACAGCAGCCCACCAGGCACCACCATCCCTGGGATTCTCCAGGCAAGAACACTGGACTGGGTTGCCATTTCCTTCTCCAGTGCATGGAAGTAAAAAGTGAAAATGAAGTGGCTCTGTCTTGTCTGACTCATCAAGACCCCCTGGACTTCTCCTCCTACCAAGCTCCTTCATCCATGGGATTTTCCAGGCAAGAGCATTGGATTGGGTTGCCATTGCCTTTTCCGATGTTAGCTTGAATATTCTTTAAATGTTGAATGGTTATAGAAAAATGTATAGATCTTTAATATCTAGTAGGAAATGAAGTTAAAAATGAGAATATAGTGAGTGCAAAATTTACCTCTATTAAAAGTCAAATGTTCAGAAAACTGTTCTTAAAAACAAAATTTTTCTATGACTTATTTGGCCTTCTTCCTGCACCCTCATCTATCTACTAGCTCACAAGGAGACAAATAATGTTGAATCCCACAAATAATAAATTATCTTTTAATTAGTAATTTACTTAATCCTTTTTGTAAACAGTGTCTAATTGCAATAAAAGTTCTTAGTCATTTGGATAGTTTTCCCTTCCCGGATGACTTGGTGTCACCTTGGTTTCTTGCTGGAGATCCCCTCTAACTCTCATGGAACTCTGCAATCTCTTTTATTACCAAAAGTCAGAGGCAACTTAAGAGAGCTAAACCTTAGAGCTTACCTCTGCATGATCATACACTTTGCTGCAATACTGTTGTGGTCCACTGTGGAGAGCTGTTGCTTGTGAAGGGAGGGGTCTCTTCTCAGATCCTAAACTACAGGCCCTTTGCACCTCTCTTTGCTCTCAGAAGTTCTTTTACTCATGAAAACCTTCACTCTCTTTTGAAAAATGTGTGATGCCAACTAAAAATCATTTATTGCTATTTACCTCTACAAGGATTAATTCACTGGCCCCTGCTATCACTGACTTTCAATACATCCTGAAAGAAGTTCAGGGTGGAGATCAGGAATGGGGCACTCTATGCTCTGGAAAAAACTGGCAGAACAGGATTACAGATAGTTATATATTTTCAGATTTTTATGAGCCAAATATTTGTATATTCTGTTATCTAGAAAAGCACTAAAATCTTTACTGGAGACATCTGCCCCTTGCAACTAACAGTGACCTTCTGACAAAATGTATGCTTGATTGCAAGTATTCTCCTCCTCCAAAATCACATATGTACCTACTCCCTCTCACCTTGAGCAGTTCCTCAGAGCCATCTGAAACGCTCTCTCCCAGGCTACAGTCCTCCTGTATAGCCACAGATAAAATGTAACTCACAATTCTCATATTCTACTTTTTTTTTTTAATTCTTAATTGTGAAACCAGTATCTATTTTGGGCTTCCCTGGTGGTTCAGCAGTAAAGAATCTGACTGAAATGCAGTAGCCACAGGAGAGAGACATGGGTTCAATCTCTAGGTTGGGAAGATTCCCTGGAGGAAGGCATGGCAACCACTCCAGTATTCTTGACGAGAATCCCATGGACAGAGGAGCCTGGTGGGCTACAGTCCATCATGTCGAAAAAAGTCACATACAACTGAAATGACTTTGCATGCATGAATTTCTCAGTACTTTCAAGCTGGGAAAGCAGTTAAATTTGGTTTCAGTTGTCTTCTGTTCTTTTTGCTTAGCTGGTAGTGAATCCCGCATCCTCTCTTGGCTACAAGGAAATTTATTTATTTCTTTTTAGCTCTCTAGAGTACAGTTGTTGATATGGGAAAGAAGAATAAAGGAATTTGGAAAACTTGTTCTCAAGATAATAGCCTGTCTTGCAAAGCTATTGGCTTGTGTATAATCCAATTTGAATGTCAGAAAATTAATATTGCTTGGGTATTTCTCCTTTCATCCCAGCTGTAACAAATTTTAATCTTCTTCAAAGCAGATGGACACCTAGGCTAGTCCAGGGCAAAGGCCAGATACTCAGGAAAGCAAAAGGATGAAAACATGCAATTTTAAAAGTCAATTATTTCTGTTAGAGTGGTTTATATAAAGGCTCAGCACATCTGCCTACAAAACTTTATTCTTCTTGTTTAATTTACTTCAGCACTGCACTTTTTACACGTCTCTGAATTTTCTTTCTTCATTAAAAGTACTAAATCATTTACAAATAAGAACAATACAAGATTTATAATAAAACAGTCACCTCTCTCTTCTAAACAGTTCCGGAAACACTTTTCCAAGAGGTATCTATTTTTTCAGTCTCTAAACAATCATGATAAATGTATCAATATTAAGTTCATTT
>SJYF01000353.1:3273068-3285127 GCA_006410515.1 Procapra przewalskii | reverse complement strand
AGGCCATCAATTACATAATTTTTAATTTTTATGATAAAAAAATAGCAGACAGTATATAGTAAATTCTTGTATATTCATCTAAAATCATATTACTTTATTATTAATATTTTCTACCCATATGGTACTTTTGCTATCATTAATGAAGCAATATTGATATATTATGACTAAAACTACATAGTTTATTCATATTGCCTTAGCTTAACTCTTTTTCTGTGTTAGAATCTCATTCATATTATAGTTAGTTTTCATGATATTTTTAGGCCCTATATGGCTACAACAGTTTCTTATACTTTTCTTGTTTATGATAACTTTGACAGCTTTGAGGAGTACTGGTCAGGTATGTTGTAGAACTTCATTTTATTGAAATTTATATGATGTTTTTCTTGTAATGGACTGGAGTGGGTTTAGGGGAGGAAAATCATAGTGTTAAGGTGCTTCTTCATCATATTGTATCAAGAGTCTTTATTATCAATGTAATTTTTGACTGTAATATTGGTCTTAAATATCTGGGTGATATGATGTTTGTCAGGTTTTTCTCACCAAGTTACTCTTGTTTTCTCTGCTTTCCATGCCCTACTCTTTAGAAGTAAGTCACATTCCACATTTAAGATGTGAGGAATTATGACCTCTTATCTTACAATGAAGTGTCTACATAATTTATTTGGAAGTCTACATAGGAGGTTTTACTCCATTTATTTATTAAATCATTTACTTATATAAATACATGCCTATGAAGAAGTATTTTGTAATTTGAATTTTAATTCAGTTATATAACTATTTGCTCAAAGTATTCCTGCTTTGAACCTTGAAAACTCTTTTAGTTGATACCTGTGCCCCTTTGACATACCCTGGCAAAGTCTGTTTTTGTGTGTGTGTGTGTGTGCACTTTCTTACTTTCTGCTGCTACCAGATACTCTAGACTCATCTTATATGTTTCCTGCCACATTCTTAGAATTATCCATTTCTCCAAGGAATCCTGGTTTATTTTATTGGAGACTAGTTTTAGAATCAAAGATCTGGGTGCTAGGTGTGCTTATTGTTAGTAATGGAGTATCATTATTTTTTTTAGTGCTTTCAGCTAACAGAGGAAATAAATATATATGCATATATTAACCTATGTATCTTCATATATCTATTTGTATGTGTAGGACTTCCCTGGTGGCTCAGATGGTTAAGGGTCTGTCTACTATATGGGAGACCTGGGTTTGATCCCTGGGTTGGGAATATGCCCTGGAGAAGGAAGTGGCAATCCACTCCAGTACTATTGCCTGAAAAATCGCATGGACAGAGGAGCCTGGTAGGCTACAGTCCATAGGGTCACACAAAGTTGAACACAATTGAAGCAACTTAGCATACACATTTGTACATGTAGTCGTCATGTATATATACACACATAAATGTATATTAAGTTAAACATGACTTCTTACTGATGTTTCCAACTCTGATCTACTACCACATTGATCATTCTAGCCTCTTTCCTTTGCTGATTTGTAAATTTCCACTCCAACAGTGAGACATTGTGATGTTGATCCACCATCCATTTAGTCAATAGTTCAGTTCCAACATGCATGTGCAGCAGCATATCAGAACTGCTAACACTAAACACTGTGGGGAAACTTTACTGACTAGCATATACTATCTATAAACTCTATCTTCTCACTATTTTCTTACAGAGTCCAGGCTCCTTTCATTTCCAAAATTACTGAAGTCAGCACATTTCCCCCAATGACCTTTAGTGAGATTGTTTCATACATTTTTAGTGCAATTAGAATCTCTTGCCACAGTCTGTACCCTTAACTGTTTTTATGGGATTGGAATAGTCCTAATACTAAAACAGGCTGAGGTGTTATAAAAAGAAAAAAATTAGGTCATTATCTCTCATGAATATAGAAGCAAATATTCTCAACAAAATATTAGCAATGAAACCCAAGGATGTATAAAAAGAATTATACATTATACCAAGGGGAATTTATTTTAAAATCTTGTTTAACATTGTTTAACATTTTAAAAAGTTGGCTTAAAGCTCAACATTCAGAAAACAAAGATCATGGCATCCAGTCCCATCACTTCATAGCAAATAGATGGGGAAACAGCAGAAACAGTGGCTGGCTTTATTTTTTTTGGACCCCAAAATCACTGCAGATGGTGACTGCAGCCATGAAATTAAAAGAAGCTTAGTTCTTGGAAGGAAATTTATGACCAACCTAGACAGCATATTAAAAAGCAGAGACATTACTTTGTCAACAAAGGTCCTTCTAGTCAAAGCTATGGTTTTTCCATTAGTCTTGTATGGATGTGAGAGCTGGACTGTGAAGAAAGCTGAACACCAAAGAATTGATGCTTTTGAACTGTGGTTTGGAAAAGACTTTTGAGAGTCCCTTGGACTGCAAGGAGATCCAACCAGTCCATCCTAAAGGAGATCAGTCTTGAGTGTTCATTGGAAGGACTGATGTTGAAGCTGAAACTCCAATACTTTGGCCACCTGATGCTGATTCATTTGAAAAGACTCTGATGCTGGGAAAGATTGAAAGTTGTAGGAAAAGGGGATGACAGATGATGAGATGGTTGGATGGTATCATTGACTCTATGGACATGAGTTTGTGTAAACTCTAAGAGTTGGTGATGGACAGGGAGGCCTGATATGCTCCTGTCCGTGGGGTCACAAAGAGTCAGACACGACTGAGTGACTGAACTGAACATTAAAAAAATCAGTCAACGTAATCATCACAGCAACCAACTAAAGAAGAAAACTAGTATGATCACATCAATTGATGCAGAAAAATCACTTAAACAAATTCAATATGATTCATAATAAAAACTCTTAGTAAGCTAGGAACTGAGGGAATTTTTTTAATTTGATAAAGTACATATAGAGTACTTAAATAAATGTCTTAATTAGTGATGAAAGACAGAATGCTTTCTCCCTAAAGTCAGAAGGAAGGCGAGTATGTTCTCTCTCACCACTACTCTTTTTAACATTGTCCTAGGAGTTTCTCCAGTTTAATAAGTTAAAAGAAGGAAATGGAGAGCATACAGAGTACTTACACTTGACACCAAAATCACATCTGTAAAATCATAATAAAATAAGTTGATTCAATTAAAAATTTAGATAATCTATGAAAAGATAAACATTTTTGCATGGACTATGTAAAGAGATCACATGTATTAAAAGTAAAATGAAAAACAATTCAATAAAATTGGGCAGAGCAATTGAAAATCAGGCAATTTATAAAAATGAGGGATGAACTGAAAAAATTAGAATAAGCTCAACATAATTAGTNNNNTTAGTACCAGTAAAAGCAAAATGAAAACAATAGGCTAACATTGCACCCCAGCTAGATATGTAAAATTTTTAAAAGACTGATGATACCTCTGGGTTAAGATGTAAAGTAACTGAGATTCTCACATGTTGCTGGAAGAGATGTAAATAGCAAATCCACTTTGGAAAAGTTTGCCAGTTTTTTATAAAGTTAAACATATCTTTGAGTGGAGTTGATCCACCAGTTCTACTTCTAGGTATTGACCCCAAAGAAACAAAAATATATAATTATCTGCATTAAGACTTTACAGGAATTTTCCCATAACAGCTTTTTAAAATATATGGTTTCTTGTACCAAACAGCTAGGCAATTAATGAAGACAACAACACTAAAAAACAGATTTTTCAATAAGGACAAAACGGCCTCTTACGTTGAAAGAAGAGGCCATCTAAGATTTTTCACAGCTAGAGAGAAGTCAATGCCTGGCTTCAAAGCTTTGAAGAACAGGCTGACTCTCTTGCTAGAGGCTAATGAATCTTGCTAGTCACTTTAAGTTGGAGCCAGTGTTCATTTACCATTCCGAAAAAAAGTAGAGTCCTTAAAAATTATGCTAAATCTACCCTGCCTGTGCTCTATAAATGGAACAATGAAGGCTGGATGACAGCACATGTTTTTACAGCATGGTTTACTGAATATTTTCACCCCACTGTTGAAACCTACTGCTCAGAAAAAAAGATTTCTTTCAAAATATTCCTGCTCATTGACAATGCACCTGGTCACCCAAGAGCTCTGATGGGGATATACAAACAGAATAATGTTATTTTCACCTGCTAACACACATCTTCTATAGCCCATGGATCAAGGAATAATTTTGTCTTTCAAGTCTTATTATTTAAGCAATACATTTTGTAAGGCTATAGCTGCCATAGATAGTGATTCCACTGATGGATCTGGGCAAAGTAAATTGTAAATCTTCTGGAAAGGATTCACTCTTCTAGATGGCATTAAGAGCAATTGCAAAGAGTTGACTCGCTGGAAAAAACTCTGATGCTGGGAGGGACTGGGGGCAGGAGGAGAAGGGGACGACAGAGGATGAGATGGCTGGATGGCATCACTGACTCAATGGATGTGAGTCTGAGTGAACTCCAAGAGTTGTTGATGGACAGGGAGGCCTGGTGTGCTGCAATTCATGGGATCGCAAAGAGTCGAACACGACTGAGTGGCTGAACTGAACTGAAGAGCAATTGTGATTCATAGGAAGAGGTCAAAATATCAACCTTAATAGGAGCTTGGAAGATGTTGATTCCAGCTCTCATGGATGACTTTGAAGGGCTCAAGTTTAGAGGAAGGTAATTACAGTGGAAATAGAAAAGAACTAACATTTTAAGTAGAGCCTGAAGATGGGACTAAATTGCTACAATATCAGGATAAAACTTGTACAGCTGAAGAGTTGCTTCTTATGCAGGAGCAAAGAAAGCGGTTTCCTGAGAAGGAATATACACCTGGTGAAGATGCTGTGAAGTGTTGAAACAACAGCAAAGGCTTTAGAATATTCCAGAAACTTAGTTGATAAAGCAGCAGCAGGGTTTAAGAGAATTAGCTCCAGTTTTGAAAGTTCTCTGTGAGTAAAATGCTATCAAACAATACTGCATACTATAAAGAAATAATTTGTGAAAGAGTTAGTCATTGTGGCAAACTTCATTGTTTTATTTTAATAAATTGCTGTTCCAACCTTCAGCAACCACAACCCTGTTCAGTCAACAGCCATCAACACTGAGACAAGACCCTCTAGCAGCAAGAGGATTATGACTCCCTGATGGCTTGGACAGTAGTTAGCATTTTTTAGCAGTAAAATATTTTTTATTTTATTTTATGTTATGTTATTTTTTATGTATGTATGTATGTATGTATGTATGTTATGTTATTGTTTTTCTAGACATAATGTTGTTATAAACTTAATTGACTATAGTGTCATGAAAAAATAATCTTTAAAGGCACTGAAAAACCAAAAATGTTTTGTGACTCTTTTTATTTTGGTGGTTTGGAACTAAAACCCCAATATCTCTGAAGTGTGTCTGTAATTTTTCTCTCTCAATCTCAACTTCATTCCTTTNNCATTCCTTTAGTAATCATGAGCTTTTTGTTTTTTTAACTAAAAGTTAGCTGCTGACATACTCCTAAGAGCTGTAATGCCCATGAATTTCAAAAACAATTTTGCTTCTGATGAAGTTTGAAGCTTTGTAAACCTTAGCTCTAGGAAAGAATCAGTTAAAGGACATGTAAATAAATATTTATCATAAACATAAACTATATCATACATATTACATTTTTATTGGTGTATAAAATAGTCACCCTAAGGTTAATGACATTAACAACGGGAAAGTATTCAGATAAATGTGAAAAAAATTCTCAAAAAAAAAAAAAAGAAAGAAAGAAAGAAAGAAAGGATTGCAAGCAGTTCTGGCCAGGTTCATCAGTGATGAATTTCTTATAGGTGGCAAATCCTATCAGATAGAACCTGAAATTTATAAAAATAAATTCTTTATTTAGCTCCTCTTTACTCAACTAAAAGAAGCTACCTAGGTTTGCTGATGTATGGGTAGGAAAGGATTTATTGTTAAGCACTTTCCCTGTTGTAAGATAAAGTATTCTATTAGGTTACATGTACACCATCCTTTTACTTTGCCTTTTATCAAAGACCATACTGACAGTCTAGTCAGAGTTCCCTGAGATTTGGAGAGGTAAAAAATGCTCTACACTGCCTTCACTTGCAGAGGCCACAGACAGTCAGGCACCGCTTTAGCCCAGCTATTCTCTCAAGATTATCAACTCTGGGGTGAAAACCATCAACTCTTTTATTAGCTTGAAGCTGAGAATTATTTAGAGAGTTAAAGGATGTGTACTTTTCATGCATGCATGTATTAAAAATTAATATGAAATTATGTCTAGAGAGAGTCCTTAAATTATCTTCTTTGATTATCATTTATGATCAAACTAAACTTGCAGTGAGCATTTACTATGTACCAGTCATTGTGCTAAGCATTTTATCTACATTATCTCATCTAACTTATCAACCATATAAGAAATTAACTCCAAAGTCAGCTGAAGACATGCTAGGATAAACAGTCTATCTCTTGAGTCATAGAATTCAGACCAAGCATACTGCAAAACAGCAAAGGTACATATGATTTAGGCAGTTGTAATGATGTAAAATGTTAAAATATTTAGCTGTAAATATATTATTGAGTTAAGAAAGTAGATCTGATTAGTGCTCATTATTGGTGTTCAGATTTTTATTTATTCTTAGTAAAGTAGTAGTTGATCCAAAATAGTCCCTTGCTTAAAATGAGTTTGGCTTATATATAAAAACATCAGTCAAAAGTGACCCCCTAGTTTTGAGAGAGCAATATCTCCTTATTACCAGTTATAAGCTGAAAAATGGTCATTTCTAAGGCTTACTCCTTGGAAGAAAAGTTATGACCAACCTAGATAGCATATTCAAAACAGAGACATTACTTTGCCAACTAAGGTCCGTCTAGTCAAGGCTACCGTTTTTCCTGTGGTCATGTATGGATGTGAGAGTTGGACTGTGAAGAAGCCTGAGAGCCAAAGAATTGATGCTTTTGAACTGTGGTGTTGGAGAAGACTCTTGAGAGTCCCTTGGACTGCAAGGAGATCCAACCAGTCCATTCTGAAGGAGATCAGCCCTGGGATTTCTTTGGAAGGAATGATGCTAAGCTGAAACTCCAGTACTTTGGTGACCTCATGTAAAGATTTGACTCATTGGAAAAGACTCTGATGCTGGGAGAGATTGGGGGCAGAGGAGAAGCGGACGACAGAGGATGAGATGGCTGGATGGCATCACTGAGTCAATGGACGAGAGTCTGAGTGAACTCCAGGAGCTGGTGATGGACAGGGAGGCCTGGCATTCTGCGATTCATGGGGTCGCAAAGAGTTGGATACAACTGAGTGACTGAACTGAGGGGTAAAAATGTAAAATGATTATAAAAATATCAAGACACAGTCACATCTTTCTCATCCAGATGATGTTTTTAGACCCCATTCCCTGCATTCCCCTTCAAATTAGCTCTGAAGTTGAGAGCCCAAGAAATGTATGTGCTTGAACTAAAGAACTGAAACTCCCATCACAACTCTAGCCAGCCATCATATGAGTATCCCCACAGTGGGAGTGCCAACTTGAGACCAACATGGTCTTTGAGCCTGAGAGGTTGTAGGTGAGTACTGCTAATCAGTTCAGTTGCTCAGTCTTGTCTGACTCTGCAACCCCATGCACTGCAGCACACAAAACTTCCGTGTCCATCACCAACTCCTGGAGCTTGCTCAAACTCATGTCCATTGAGCAGTAATGCCATCCACCCATCTCATCATCTGTCATTCCCTTCTCCTCCTACCTTCAGTCTTTCCTAGCATCAGAGTTTTTTCCAGTGAGTCAGCTGTTTGCATTAGGTGGACAAAGTATCGGAGTTTCAGCTTCACTATCAGTCCTTCCAGTGAATATTCAGGACTAATTTCCTTTAGGATTGACTGGTTTGATCTGGTTTAGGATTTATGATTGACTGGTTTAAGATTTACTGCCAGTGCCTCCTAGGGTTATGGCCTGAATGTTTGGTTGCTTAATTATGTTTTTTTAAACCAAGTAGCTGGAGGCACATGTGGGAAGGTGGGGGATAATATTCTGCTAATAATTAGGTGTTACCGTTCCTGTGATCCCATTGAGTCAAGCGGGTAAAGTGCAAGTCAGAAACCCAGAAACCAAGACTAGAGTCTTGAAACCATGTGGGAACTAAGCCCTACCTAAATGCTTGCAAACATGACCAGAGTGGGCTAGATCTTAGAGAAGACATAGTTGTCCTGGGTCCCATGTGACATGTCTACAAATTTGGGAATTGTTCTAAGTCAGAAATAATCTTTATTGGCTCTTTATCTCAAAGCCTGTAAACACTCTTATTCCACTAGTTAACTTAAAACAACCCAGAAAAATAGGAAACACTTGCTAAATGCTGCTGGATAATCACAAATTGCTGAATAAATAAATCAACAGCAATGTTTTTGTCTTGTCTCTTGAGATTCAATTTTTAAGTTAGTCAATATCCAAATTGATCTTTAACAGAAAATATGTTTAATTCATGAGACCATTGAACGTATGCATGTAGTATTTCGTACATTCTGCTCTGTAATTTTGCTGCTCCTTTCATTCTACACTATAGTTTCTTTTATTCCTAAGTTATTACATTATGTCTGATAAAATTTCAGAGAGAAAAAATATTCATGTGTATGGTTATATTTCATGATTTTAAAAGTTGATTTTAAAAAATCATCTACTTTATTATTTGCTTTATTGCATTAGTAATTGAAATATTCAATTTAAGTCTCAAACTAGGAAATACAAGACAACTCCCAGAGAATACTTTATTAAAAACTATATAAATAACACACTCTTAAGAAGTAGACCCAATACTAATAATTTTTAGATGCATAGTAATTCATACAGTGCTGAGGTCTGGAAGAAATTTGCTGAATAAGGAACCTATCTCTGAATACACTGGCAGTCTGTGCAATATATAAGTTGCAACAGTAGCACGTGATGGTTATTTCATGAAAGAAACATATTTGAGAGCTCTTGCAAAAAAAAAAAAAAGATTTTGTTATGTGCAGTTTATGACTGGGGTAGAAGTAAAATGATTTTTAAGCCAGCCACATAGAAACCTGAGAGCAATTAATAAATCCTCTCAAGATGCATTTTTCTCTATTTCAAGTTCTACCTCTTGACCCTGTATTCATCCTATTCCTTTCTTACTGCACCAAGTAGGAATAATGTTGGCATGCTAACATATCAGACTAAAATCTATTAGAATTCTATATGCAGTTAGAATTCTCTTCAAGGGTCAAGAATACATGCCAACTTTTAAACTTATTGAATACTATGTTTCCCTGTGGATATTGCTGCTGCTGCTGCTGCTAAGTTGCTTCAGTCGTGTCTGACTATGTGTGACCCCACAGACGGCAGCCCATTAGGCTCCCCCGTCCCTGGGATTCTCCAGGCAAGAACGGTGGAGTGGATTGCCATTTCCTTCTCCAATGCATGAAAGTGAAGAGTGAAAGTGAAGTTGCTCAGTCATGTCCAACTCTTAGTGACCCCATGGACTGCAGCCTACCAGGCTCTTCCGTCCATGGGATTTTCCAGGCAAGAGTACTGGAGTGGGGTGCCATTGCCTGTGGATATTAAAAACATGTTAATCCTAATGTTAATTACTCACCTAGAGCCAGACATCCTGGAATGTGAAGTCAAGAGGGCCTTAGAAAGCATCACTATGAACAAAGCTAATGGAGGTGATGGAATTCCAGTTGCTGCTGCTACTGCTAAGTCACTTCAGTCTTATTCAACTCTGAGCGACCCCACAGATGGCAGCCCACCAGGCTCCCCCATCCCTGGGATTTTCCAGGCAAGAACATTGGAGTGGGTTGCCATTTTCTTCTCCAATGCATGAAAGTGAAAAATGAATTCCAGCTATTTCAAATCCTGAAAGAAGATGCTGTGAAAGTGCTGCACTCAATATGCCAGAAAATTTGGAAAACTCTGCAGTGGCCACAGGACTGGAAAAGGTCAGTTTTCATTACAATCCCAAAGAAAGGCACTGCCAAAGAAGGCTCAAACAACTGCACAACTGTACTCATCTCACATGCTAGTAAAGTAATGCTCAAAATTCTCCAAGCCAGCCTTCAGCAATACATGAACCGTGAACTTCCAGATGTTCAAGCTGGTTTTAGAAAAGGCAGAGAAAGTAGAGGTCAAATTGCCAACATCTGCTGGATCATTGAGAAAGCAAGAGAGCTCCAGAAAAACATCTATTTCTGCTTTATTGACTATGGCAAAGGCTTTGACTCTGTGGATCACAGTAAAGTGTGGAAAATTCTGAAAGAGATGGGAATAACAGACCACCTGATCTGCCTCTTGAGGAACCTGTATGCAGATCAGGAAGCAACAGTCAGAACTGGACATGGAACAATAATCTGGTTCCAAATAGAAAAATGAATACATCAAAGCTGTATATTGTCACCCTGCTTACTTAACTTATATGTAGAGTACATCATGAGAAACGCTGGGCTGGATGAAGCACAAGCTGAAATCAAGATTGCTGGTGGAAATATCAATAACCACATATGCAGATGACACCACCCTTATGGCAGAAAGTGAAGAAGAAATAAGAGCCTCTTGATGAAAGTGAAAGAGGAGAGTGAAAAAGTTGGCTTAGAGCTCAACATTCAGAAAACGAAGATCATGTCATCCAGTCCCATCACTTCATGGCAAATAGATGGGGAAACAGTGGAAACAGTTGATGACTTTATTTTTCCTGGCTCCAACATCACTGCAGATGGTGATTGCAGCCATGAAATTGAAAGACGCTTACTCCTTGGAGGGAAAGTTATGACCTGCCTAGACAGCATATTAAAGAGCAGAGACATTACTTTGCCAACAAAGGTCAGTCTAGTCAAGGTTATGGTTTTTCCAGGGGTCATGTGTGGATGTGAAAGTTGGACTATAAAGAAAGCTGAGCGCCGAAGAATTGATGCTTTTGTACTGTGGTGTTGGAGAAGACTCTTGAGAGTCCCTTGGACTGCAATGAGATCCAACTTGTCCATCCTAAAGGAAATGAGTCCTGGCTGTTCATTGGAAGGACTGATGTTGAAGCTGAAACTCCAATGTTTTGGTCACCTGATGTGAAGAGCTGACTCATTTGAAAAGACCCTGATGCTGGGAAAGATTGAGGTCAGGAGGAGAAGCGGATGACAGAGGATGGATGGCATTACCGACTTGATGGACATGGGTTTGGGTGAACTCCGGAAGTTGGTGACAGACAGGGAAGCCTGGTGTTCTGTGGTTCATGGAGCGCAAAGATTTGGACACGACTGAGAGACTGAACTGAACTGAATCCTAATGATGAGCTGTGTGGTAGGTAATTTTATAAGAACTATAAGGAAACAGGGTTTCCCTCATAGTTTAGTCTGTAAAGAATCTCTCTGCAATGCAGGAGACCCAGCTTTGTTTCCTGAGTGGGAAGATCCGCTGGAGAAGCATATGGCAATCCACTCCAATATTCTTGCCTGGAAAATCCCATGGACAGAGGAGCCTGGCAGGCTACAGTCCATGGGGTCACAAAAGTTGGACATGATTAATGACTAAATCACCACCATAGGGAAGCAAAAGAAACTTTGAAACAGTCTCCACCAAAAATGACTTCACATTTGGGAATTTTGAAATATATACTTGTGAAATTGTGCTTTTTTTATAAAACAAGTTTTGTGTAAAATAAAGGGCTTTTGTGGGCTTCCCATTTGGCTTAGTGGTAAAGAATCCACCTGCCAATGCAGGAGACATAAGAGATGTGGGTTCAATCTCTGGGTCAGGAAAATACCCTGAAGAAGGAAATGGCAACCAGCTGCAGTATTCTTGCCTAAGAAATGCCATGGATAGAGGAGTCTGGTGGGCTACAGTCCTAAGTCTCAAAAGAGTCAGGTACAACTTAGGGCTAAACAACAAGAATGACAACAAAGGTTTTTGTATAAAAACATTAAGTATAATAAATTGTAAAAGATCAACATGTGAAATTAAAAAATAAATTTTTTATAGAAATTTAGTTATATGCATGAGAAAGGGTATTTAAAAATAATTGTTAGAATCAACCATTATTTCCGGGTATGTTTTTGGATAATGCACTGTCTGTAAAATGGAAAAGAGGATGTTCTATAAATAATCTTGCAATGTTAATCTCTAGAGCTT
>SJYF01000353.1:3237320-3248503 GCA_006410515.1 Procapra przewalskii | reverse complement strand
TCCCATGAGCAAGTAGTAAAAGAACATATAAAATAAAGCATTGTTTTGTAAGAATATTCATTTGTTTATCAATTCTCCCAGCATATAAGTATTATACATTTTTCTGATGTCACACCCTGGGCTAAGCACTTGAGATATAAATCTGAATAAATCAAAGTTCTTATATAAATATCTCCATAATCAAATGAAAGAAACAGCCTTGTAATTAAGTGTGGACAAGAGTGGTTTCAAAAGGAGATATTAATACCACTTAAGAAATTATGTTTTTGATCAAGAAAGAGTTAACTGTATAGAAAAGATTATAATAGGGTCTGGAAGATGGTTAGAATTGATAATGATCTGGAAGATAATTAGAGTTTATAACATTTATATGCTTTAAAAGAATAGGGTGGGACAGATAATCCTGGAAGAAGTAATAACATTTGGGAAGGTTCAAAAATATGAAGCAGAGTGGTATCTTTTAGAATTTGCAGAATCAAGTTAATGTTAGGGAGATAGGAAATTTATGGTAAATGAAGGATATTTTCACCAAGAGTATACATTTAGCAAAGGAGAACCACTGAGCACTTGAAGCAATTGAAGCAAATTGTCTCTTACAAAATTTCCCTGGTGGCTCAGCAGTAGAGAACCCACCTGCCAATGCAGAAGAGGCAGGTTCAATCTCTGGGTTGGGAAGAAGCCCGGGAAAAAGAAGCGGCAACCCACTCCAGTTTTTTTACCTGGGAAATTCCATGGACAGAGAAGCCTGGAGGGTCACAACACATGAGGTCAAAAAGATTCAGACATCACGTAACAATGAAACAACAACTCTACTGGCAGTGAGGTAAGATGAACAGGGAACATGCTTAAGATGTGGAGACCTGTTTATAGTTTGTTAAATTTAAAAAAAGAAGATGAAGGGTTGAAGTCCATAATTAAGGTAATGGAGGGAAGACTATAAACAGGAAAAATATCAAACAGAAAACAACTAACACAACTTAGAATTTAACCCTAGCCCCTGGAGGAGGAAATGACAGCCCACTCCAGTATTCTTGCCTGAAAAATCCCATAGACAGAGAAGCTTAGTGGGCTACAGTCAAAAAAATGTTGCTAATAGTTGGACACGACTGAGCAACTGTGCAGTTCTTGGATCAAGCTGAGCAGCTCTTAGCCAACTAAGCACGAGCCAAACAGAGGCACCCAATCCATTCCTGCTTTAAAGACGTTTCCTCTGCTACTGCTGCTAAGTCGCTTCAGTCATGTCCAACTCTGTGCGACCCCATAGACGGTAGCCCGCCAGACTCCCCCATCCCTGGGATTCTGCAGGCAAGAATACTGGAATGGGCTGCCATTTCCTTCTCCAATGCGTGAAAGTGAAAAGTGAAAGTGAGGTCGCTCAGTCATGTCCAACTTTTAATGACCCCATGGACTGCAGCCCATCAGGCTCCTCCATCCATGGGATTTTCCAGGCAAGAGTACTGGAGTGGGGTGCCATTGCCTTCTCCTACGATTCCTCTAATGGGAGACAATGTTTAGACTTTCCATATGCCTGGCCAAAACTTTGTAATAAGTCAGCTGTAATTTGAGCCATTTCCTATCCAATATTTCCTGTTCTTATAATACTTTTCTCTCATAAGTGACAAGAACCATTGAAGCATCTCTCTACTTCTCTCTGTCCCATCCTTCTTTATCTTTCACAGATAGCTCCTGCCAGTAAATCTCTTGCACATCAAAACCTGTATTGGTATCTGCTTCTAGATACCAATCTGAACATCTCTAGAAAACCACATCTTTAGGAAACTAACTGCAAATAAAAATATATGTAAATGAACTTGTCTGTTTCATTAAGCAGTCAATATATTATCAATATAGAAACAGAATGACACTCTCATAACATCAGATATTTAAGGAATCTTAACATATATAATGGAGAAGGCAATGGCAACCCACTCCAGTACTCTTGCCTGGAAAATCCCATGGATGGAGGCGCCCTGTAGGCTGCAGTCCATGGGGTCGCTAAGAGTCGGACATGGCTGAGCGACTTCACTTTCACTTTTCACTTTCATGTGCTGGAGAAGGAAATGGCAACCCATTCCAGTGTTCTTGCCTGAAGAATCCCAGGGACGGGGGAGTCTGGTGGGCTGCCATCTCTGGGATCGCAGAGTCAGCACGACTGAAGCGACTTAGCAGCAGCAGCAGCAGCACATATATAAACTTCCAAAAAATGAGCTTGTCAGAATATTTATATTTAGAACTGATATGAGTATATTCGTTAATAAATTGCCTAAGTATCATGTCTAAAATAATTTATTTTGTGTTGCTAATTTTGATGAGCTATTTTGAAATATTAGTGTAATATTGCTGGAATAAATACTATCCTTTTCTTGAACTACCACTTAATTAGCAATTAATTTTTATAAGGAAGACTATATGATTTTAATAATGAGTTGCTACCATTTATAGGTGAAAATAAATTCATTCCCTTATGTTCTTTATCTTAATTTTTAGCTCTGAAGAAACTTTGAAAAAGTAGAGTAAAAAAGACCAAATCTATTGTGTAGTATGTGCACTCTAAAATATAAATGTATAAAATAGTTTAAATACAAAAAAAGTAAAGTATATTTCAGATAGATGATATAGGTGACATATATCTTACAAGTTGACTAAATTTTCAAACAATGTAATCCCAAGAATATGCTTTAAATGATTAACATAAAGCTTCATAAGAGAAAGAGTAGATAAAAATATAGAAACTCATCACTGTATATCATTCTACTAGCAAGAATATACAGTTGAAGAAAACATTAGGTTAAATGATTGTTTTATCAAAGATGGATATATGCTAAATTGTACAGCAATAACAACTCTGATAGTCATTGAGAAATTTATATGTAAAAAAATAAAGACAATTTTAAAGCATGGTGCTAAAAGAGACAGATAATTAAATTTTTTCACTAAATGTTTATTACAGGTATTACAACATTTTTAAATTAAAAATTTTATCTCAGTAATTGTAGATTACTGTGCAGTTATAAAATGAGACAGAGAAATTATTTGTATAATTTGCTGAATTTCCTCCAGTGGTAATATTTTGCAAAATTATATTAGCCAAACAGTTCAGTTCAGTCACTCAGTCATCGCCGACTCTTTGTGACCCCATGGACTGCAGCATGCCCAGGCCTCCTGGTCCATCACCAACTCCCGGAGTTTACTCAAACTCATGTCCATTGAGTTGGTGATGCCATCCAGTCATTTCATCCTCTATCATCCCCTTCTCCTCCTGCCATCAATCTTTCCTAGCATCAGGTCTTTTCAAATGAGTCAGTTCTTTACATCAGGTGGCCAAACTATTGGAGTTTCAGCTTCAACATCAGTCCTTCCGATGAATATTCAGGACTGATCTCCTTTAGGATGTACTGGTTGGATCTCCTTCCAGTCCAAGGGACTCTCAAGCGTCTTCTCCAACACCACACTTCAAAAGCATCAATTCTTCTATATTCAGCTTTCTTTATAGTCTAGTTCTCACATCCATACATGATTACTGGTAAAACCATAGCTTTGACTAGATGGACCTTTGTTGGCAAAGTAATGTCTCTGCTTTTTAATATGGTGTCTAGGGTGGTCATAACTATTCTTCCAAGGAGCAAGTGTCTTTTAATTTCATGGCTGCAATCACCGTCTGCAGTGATTTTGGAGCCACCCCTCAATAAAAACGTCTATCACTATTTCCAGTCTTTCCCCATCTGTTTGCCATAAAGTCATAGGACCAGAGGCCATGATCTTCATTTTCTGAATGCTGAGTTTTAAGCCAACTTTTTCACTCTCCTCTTACACTTTCATCAAGATACTCTTAAGTTCTTTGCTTTCTGCCATAAGGATGGTATCATCTGCATATCTGAGGTTATTGATATTTCCCCGTGAAATCTTGATTCCAGCTTGTGCTTCATCCAGCTAATATCAAGATACTGATATTGATACAGTTCATTCATCTTATTCTGATTTCCTCAGGCTTGCTTGTATTTGTGTGTGTATGTCTGTATTAAGATTTATACAATTTATCCCTTATGTAGATTTGCATCTCTACCACCACAATAAGATCCGAACAATTCCAATACTACAAGGATTCCCCTGGATTCCTCTTGTTGTCCTCTTATAACCATAATTGCTTCTCTCTGGCCTCCTTTTATTACCACCATTACCCCTGTCAATACCACCACCCACCAAACTTTCCAGTAAATGTAATTCCTTAGAGATCCATCCAAGTTGTTGAGTATGAATAGTTTCTTTTCATTGTTTTGTAGTACCCATGGTGTGTAAATACCATGGTTTGCTTAACCATTTACTTGTTGGAGGACATCTAGGTTGTTTCCAGGTTTTGGCTATTACAAATAAAATTTGTATAAGTATTATCTATATTTTAGCTTTAACTTTAATTTTTGTTTCAACTTTGGGATTTTTTGTTTGTTTGTTGTGTGAACACAAACTTTTATTTCTCTGGGATAAATGTCCAAGGATGAAACTACTGGTTCATATGGAAATTACATGATTGGTTTTAAAAAAGTTGTCAAATTGTTTTTCACCAACAAGTATGAGCAATCCACTTTTCAATATCATTTGATGTATGCTGTTTTTATTTTTTTATTTTAGATATTCGATAGGTTTGCAGTAATATCTTATAGTGGCTTTAATCTGCATTACCTAATGGCTGGTAACATTAAATATCTTATGTGTTTATTATCTATCTTCTTAAGTAAACTGTCTATTCATGTCCTTTGCCTGTTATCTAATTGGACTTTTTGCTCTTTCTTGGTTACATTTTGAGAGTTCCCTGGACTGCAAGAAGATCCAACCAGTTCATCCTAAAGGAAATCGGTCCTGGGTGTTCACTGGAAGGACTGATGTTGAAGCTGAAACTCCAGTACTTTGGCCACCTGGTGTGAAGAGCTGACTCATTTGAAAAGACCTTATGTTGGGCAAGACTGAGGGCAGGAAGAGAAGGGGATGACAGAGGAAGAGATGGTTGGAGGGCATCACCGACTCAATGGAGATGAGTTTGGGTAAACTCTGGGAGTTGGTGATAGGGAGGCCTGGCATGCTGTGTGGTTCATGGAGTCTTAAAGAGTTGGACATGACTGAGCAACTGAACTGAACTGAATTGTACATTCTGTATACTAGTCCTTTGTCAAATGTGTGGTTTTGAAATAGTTTCTCTTAGTGTGTATATTGTCTTTATCTTTTTCACATGGGTGTTTACAGAGCAAGCATGTTAAATTATCATGGAGTTTGATATTAATGCTTCCTTTTATTGATCATGGATTTAGTGTCAAATCAAGTAACTTTTTCTTAGCTATTCTGAAAACTTTTTCTAAAGTTTTTTTCTTTTCTTTTTTTTTCTTTAAGATTTATAATTTTACATTTAGCTCCATGACCTATTTTGAGTTAATTTTGTATAAGATGTGAAGTTTATGTTGTTCTGGTTTTTTGTTGTCCTTGTTTTTGCCTCCAGAATGTGGGAGACCTGAATTCGATCCCTGAGTTGGGAAGATCCCCTGGAGAAGGCAAAGGCTACCCACTTCAGTATCCTGGCCTGGAGAATTCCATGGACAGTATCGGTCATAGGGTCACAAACAGTCAGACACGACTGAGAGACTTTCACATTCAGGTCACGTTTATTTATTCTAGTGTCATGTGGTGAAAACATTTCTATTTCCATTGAGTTCTTTTTACACTTTTGTCAAAAATTAGTTGAACATATTTTTAAGGGTCTCTTTCTGTGTCCTCTGTTGTATTCCATTGTTTTATATTTTTAACCCCCTTCCATGACCACATTGTTATGATTATTATAAGTCTTAATATTTGGGAGAGTGATATTTCTCATTTTGTTGTTGTTGTTAAGGTATTTTTAGCCATTCTGGGACCTGTGTCTCCCTATATAAACTTTAGAGTATGCCTGTCTATTTACAAAATAACAAAATAAAACTTTCAGGGACTTTAAGAACAGTCACTTTGAAGTCACAGATGAATTTGTCACAATTGACATCTTTCTTACATGGAGATTTCAATACATAAACATGCCATGCCTTTTTATTTATTTGGATCTTCTTTAATTTCTTTTACTAACCTTTTGCAATTTCTATATACAGAGTCTAATCTACATATGTTTTGTTAAGCATATACCTAAGCTGGAATCAAGATTGCTGGGAGAAACATCAATAACCTCAGATATGCAGATGACACCACCCTTATGGCAGAAAGTGAAGAGGAACTAAAAAGCCTCTTGATGAAAGTGAAAGTGGAGAATGAAAAAGTTTTAATGCTCAACATTCAGAAAACAAAGATCATGGCATCTGGTCCCATCATTTCAAGGCAAATAGATAGGGAAACAGTGGAAACATTGTCAGACTTTATTTTGAGGGGCTCCAAAATCACTGCAGATGGTGATTGCAGCCATAAAATTAAAAGAAGCTTACTCCTTGAAAGAAAAGTTATGGCCAACCTAGATAGCATATTGAAAAGCAGAGCCATTTGCCAACAAAGGTCCATCTAGTCAAGGCTTTGATTTTTCCAGTGGTCATGTATGGATGTGAGAGTTGGACTGTAAAGAAAGCTGAGCACTGAAGAATTGATGCTTTTGAAGTGTAGTGTTGGAGAAGACTCTTGAGAGTCCCTTGGACTGCAAGGAGATCCAACCAGTCCATTCTGAAGGAGATCAGCCCTGGAATTTCTTTGGAAGAAATGATGCTAAGGCTGAAACTCCAGTACTTTGGTCACCTCATTCGAAGAGTTGACTCATTGAAAAATATTCTGATGCTGTGAGGGATTAGGGGCAGGAGGAGAAGGGGACGACAGAGGATGAGATGGCTGGATGGCATCCCTGACTCAATGGATGTGAGTCTGAGTGAACTGTGGGAGTTGGTGATGGACAGGGAGACCTGGCGTGCTGCGATTCATGGAGTCACAAAGAGTCGGACATGACTGAGCGACTGAACTGAATTGAAGTGAAGTGTTTTATTATCACAAGAGTCCTTGAAAGTGGAGGTAGACGGATATTAGATATATTTGGAAGAGAGGATGATGCCAAGATGAAGGCAGAGGTTATAGCTACATGACCACAATCTAAGGAATGTTGGCAGTTGCCAGAAGCCTTAAGATCCAAGGAATAAATTCTCTCTTGGAGTCTTCAGAAGGAACTCACTCTGATGACACCTGGATGTTAACCCCATAAGACACAGAATTATAAGAGAATAAACCTGTGTTTTAAACCACTAAGTTTGTAAAAATTGGGAAATGAATACATATTCCATTTTCTTCTATTTTCCAGAAGAGACTGTACACAATCATTGTTGTTCTTGAAACATTCAATAGAACTTTTTTTTTTAATTTTACTTTACAATACTGTATTGGTTTTGTCATACATTGACATGAATCTGCCACGGATGTACATGAGTTCCCAATCCTGAAACCCCCTCCCACCTCTCTCCCCATATCATCTCTCTGGGTCATCCCATTGCACCAGCCCCAAGCATCCTGTATCCTGTATTAAACCTAGAATAGCAATTCGTTTCTTACATGATAGTATACATGTTTCAATGGCATTCTCCCAAATCATCCTACTCTCTCCCTCTCCCACAGAGTCTAATACATCTGTGTCTCTTTTGCTATTTTGCATATAGGGTCATCGTTATCATCTTTCTAAATTCCATATATATGTGTTCATATACCGTATTGGTGTTTTTCTTTCTGGCTTACTTCACTCTGTATAATCAGCTCCAGTTTCATTCACTTCATTAGAACGGATTCAAATGTATTCTTTTTCATGGCTGAGTAATACTCCATTGTGTATATGTACCACAAAAATGATTGAGCACACTCGTGCATACACACACACACACACACACACACACACATTTGGAAAGAAGGACATGATAAAGATACTAGCAGAAAACACTAGTTGAATTGAGGAAAATAATAAAGAAAAATCAATAAAACAAAAAAAGATGAGTTTTTGAAAAGATCAATAAGATTGATAAACCTCTAGTAAAACTGACAGCAATATAAAGAAAAAAGACACAAATCACCAATACCAGGAGTTAAATAGGGCATATCACCACAAAGACTGAAGTCATTTAAAAGGATAGGGGAGGGATTTCCTTGGCAGTACAGTGGTTAAAATTCTGTGTTTCATGTAAGAGGTACAGGTTCAATTCCTGGTCAGGGAAATAAGATTCCACATTACATGCAGAATGGCCAAGACAATATAAAAATAATTAAACACAAGGAAATAAGGGCATCCTACAAGTAATGAAAGCAGTCACTAACAAACTGAACAGTTTAGATGAAGCTCACCAATTCTTCAAAAACCAGACAACTAAAACAAAACCAATTTGAACAAGATAAAATTGCTTATGGTTAGTAATTTACTTCAAGATTTCAAAAACTCCCATACAACAAATCTCCAGTTCTGGCTTCATTAAAAAGTTCTATTGAATGTTTCAATAAGTAAATTACTAACTATGATTTAGGAAAAAGTCAGAATCAAATTATTTGACAAAACATAGGTCAGGAAAAATCCCCTAAAGGGGTAAATGGCAACCCACTCCAATATTGTCCCCTAAAAAATTCCATGGACAGAGGAGTAAGGTGGGCTACAGTTCAAAGGGTTGCAAAGTCAGACACAATTGAGTAATTAAGCATGACATTTAAATGTATATGTTCACAATAGATCTTGAAATCCAGATTTTTTTTTCACCATTTGATAGCTCCATTTGAACAGAAATAGATGCTTTAAACTCAATCTGTCCAAAAATCTGCCCTGCGTATTGCTTTTTTCATTTCAATTGTTGGTAGTCTCATTTTTCCAGCTATTCAGGCTAGCCATCTTTGCTGTCATTCTTAACTGATGTAGCAGATGCTTTTAGTATCATGTGTCACATTCCTTCTACTCACCACTGAATTCAACTATAGCAGCAGGGAAACATTATATTCAATTTCAAACTCACCTTATCATGACAGGTCTAACCTCTAGTCTCCATAACCAGGGTGTCTTTCCAGTTCTACTTACACTTTTAGAATATTTTCTAGATTTATAAACTTCTTTATTCACTTAACATAAATGTGTTCATTTTATTGAATAAATTAATTTTTTTGGACAAAACTGAGTGACTTGTACTTTTTTCACTTTCTCATAAACACAGAAATAGACATATACCTTAATTTTAGAACTGACTTTTTAAATTGATTTTCTTTTCCTATTCTGATATTTGTCAAGACCTTTCTCCTTGGAAGGAAAACTATGACAAACCTAGACAATGTATTAAAAAGCAGAGATATTACTTTGCTGATAAAGGTCCATAGCTGTAGATTTTCCAGTAGTCATGTATGGATGTGAGAGTTGGACCATGAAGAAGGCTTAATGCTTTCTAATTGTGGTGATGGGGGAGACTTTTGAGAGTCCCTTGGACAGCAAAAGATCAAAACATTCAATCCTAAGTGAAATCAACCCTGAATATTCATTGAAGGGACTGATTCTGAAGCTGAAGCTCCAATACTTTGGCCATATAATGTGAAGAGCCAACTTCTTGGAAAAGACACTGATGGTGGGAAAGAATGAGAGAAGGAAGACAAAGGGGTGACAGAGAATGATATAGTTGGATGGCATCACTGACTTAACAGACATGAATTTGAGCAAACCCTGGGAGACTGTAAAGAAGAGAAAAGCCTGGCATGCCACAGTCCATGCAGTCGCAAAGCATTGGACATGACTTATTGACTAAACAATAAGTTTTATATTAGATAGATAGAGCTCAAATGAGTGATATGCAGAGTATGGAGAGATGCAATGGTAGAAACTGATATGAAGAGAAGTGACATATTAAGGGATTAAGTGGAAGAAATATGAATTTTCTAGACCAAATTAAAATTTAATTTAAAATTTTCTGTACTGTCTTCTAAATTACGTTCCCCAACTGGAGGGCCTAGGAGCACACTGTTTTTCAACATTTCTTGTACTCTATTACCTCAGTCTTTATCTGTTTCCTCCTTTCTTTCCTTCTCCTTTATCCAGTTTTGTACTTCTTTCTCACCTTTCATCTTCACATTATCACTTAATTTTCTATCATTTATATCTTATTCTTCCTGATGTCCTCTGTCATCAGACCAACATTTGGATTTGAAACTAACAACATTTTTAAATGGATAGAAAGTAAAGAAATTAATGTTTTGCATATTATAAAACACAGACAGCTTGATTTTTTTTTCTTCAGTCTCTATCCGTGTGTATGTGTGTGTGTGTGTGTGTGTGTGTGTGTGTGTGTGTGTATTTCTGTTATACGAGGCAATGTTAAGTTTCAGTGGTATTGTTAAGCACCTGGAGACACAGACTAGAAGCATTTGGGGACCAGTGCAGAGAAAGTATGTGCTATCCATAGAAGAAGGATTTGTAAACTTTACTATTATATTCTTTCTTTAGTTTGATTTCTAGAATCAATTTTGTATGACTAAAACTTCACAATCCTTCATATAGACATTTCATTTGAACGCACCATTCTTTTTTGGTTTTTGGTCTTCACAGAGGACAGAAGACAGATAAATAATCTTAGTTTTTATTCTACTTTTTAAAGACTTGTACCCTATACCAGTTTTATTAAATAATTCAGACCTACAGAAAGCAAGATAACTATCTAAAGCTAGAAAGACAATCAAGATGAAAATTTTCCTTGTTGTCAGTGACAAAAATCCAAGGAAACATTTATTTCTAAACTTGAACTCTCTCATTCTCTGGTGACATAGAAACAGATTATCAATTCAGTCAGTATGACAGCTGTCTTCTTAATTGGAAGATGTGCTGCAGAAATGTCAGGCAGAATTTGCTGCCTTAGCAATAACACAAAAATTTTTCTTTTGTTGTGTACATCCTTAATCATTAATTATCCCAAAAGCAAGACTCTAACAAGCACACTTGTTGCCTTTCATATATCAACATGCACCTTTTTACAAAGAGACCAAAAAAAAGCTATAAATCTTTCATTAAAATAAAGAATGCAATATATAAAGCAGAAATTCTATCACTCATATTTACAATTTTTCTAACATTTCAATAATATCAGTGTGTTTCCTGCTAGAGAGAGCAATCAAAATCTTATGTATCAACATACATGTCATACTCCTCCACTTTTTTTGTTTTCCTTTTTCCTTGATTGGGTAAC
>SJYF01000353.1:3161955-3175244 GCA_006410515.1 Procapra przewalskii | reverse complement strand
AAAGCAGCCATCCTAAAAATGCTTCAATAAGTAATTTCAAATGATCTTCAAACAAAAAGTATAAAATCTAAGCAAAGAAATGGATGAGAGGAAAAGAATGAAATATAAAAGAAAAAAACACAGAACTGTTTTTTTTAAATAAAAAAATCACAGAAAAATAAAATAAGAAACTTGCTCATTGGGCTCAATAATAAAATGGAGAAAAGAGAGGATAAAATTAATGAGCTCAAAGGCAGGGCGAAAAATTTATTTAAAAATAAAACAAAATAAGATAAATTTATAAAGCCTACTGACCTTTGCCGTTATTTAGTTGCTAAGTCATTCCCAGCTCTTTTGCAACCCCATGGACTGTGGACCACTAGGCTCCTCTGTCCATGGGATTTCCTGAGCAAGAATACGCGAGTGGGTTGCCATTTCCTTCTCCAGGGGATGCTCCTCATCCAGGGATTGAACCCATGTCTCCTGCATTGGCAGGTGAATTCTTTATCACTGAGCAAACTGGGAAGCCAAACTTAGGAAGAAAAATCTGGGAATCTAGAGATTGCCAAACAGTTCTTAGAATTAACACCAAAAGCATGATATATGTAAAAATATGAGATATACTGCACCCAACATTAACAACTTTCCTCTTGAGCAAGACCATGTAAATATGAGAACAATATGAACAACAGATTGGGATAAAATGTATGCAAAACACATATCAAACAAAAAACAAGTATCTAGAATATATTTTAAAATTCTCAAAAATCACCAATAAAAAGATAAGCAGCCCACAAACAAACTGAGCAAAAGAGATAAACAGATACTTAACCAATGAGGTTGTACATTTTTATATCTTTTAAACTTTTATAAGTATGTAAAAAGATAGCATCACTAGCCATTAGGGGAATGTAAATTAAAACTACCATCAAGTATGACTATATATCCTATTGTGAAATGAAAATTTCTCCTGCCATATCAATAAAGAAGAAATGTCACAGCCATCAGTGATTTCTGGCCTCCAAATGTGAATGAACACTCTCAAAATTGAGATCCAGAAGATGCCACGATCACCCAGGCTGATCGCTGAGGAACTGGGGGAATGGTGGGGAGGGGGCACGGAAATGCAAGAAGCGTCTCTCTGACACATCTGCCACTCCTTAAGGAGAACAAGGAAACAGGATGTGGCCCCAGATAGCTCAGGAGCAAATTAAAGTAATGAATTCAGTGTGCCCAGAGGCTTGCATCTTCCCATACATAGAATGCTAAATTCCTTAACTAGATATCTGATCTTGGATGTTCAGACTAACTGCTCCCTTTGTTGCAAACTTGTGTGCAGCCTGACTCCTTAGAACTGTTTTCTGAGTTACTAAGATGCTGTCTCCTGACTCAGAGCAAAGTAGCTCTGTACTTTCAGGTTGTGACTAATTTTTCGTCGACACTATCATAGATGGCTGGATGGCATCACTGACTCGATGGACCTGAGTCTGAGTGAACTCCAGGAGTTGGTGATGGACAGGGAGGCCTGGCGTGCTGCGATTCATGGGGTCGCAGAGAGTCGGACACGACTGAGCGACTGAACTGACTGACTGACTGATCATAGCTAAAATTAAAAAAAGAATAGAGACAATAGGGATGTGGAGAAAGTGAAATATTCACACACTACAGGTGGGGGATGTAAAAAATGGGCTGTAGACTACCAGGCTCCTCTGTCCATGGAATTTTCCAGGCAAGAATATTAGAGTGGGTTGCCATTTCCTACTCCAGGGGATCCTCACAAGCCAGGAATAGAACCTGTGTCTCTTGCATCTCCTGTATTGGCATGCAGATTCTTTACCACTACACCACCTGGGAAGCCCAAACATACCTTTTGGGGGAATACAACTCAAGCCACAAACTCTGTCTACCTATCTGTCATTGATGCATTCATGCATCCAACTACTTATCTCATTCCCTATCTATCTTCACCTAATCTACCTAATATTACAGTTGAAATTAAAAAAAAAATGAGTGTCTCAGGGACGTATATTAGCATGCTTATTAAAATTCAAAAACAAGGACAGATATTTTCTTACCATGAATCTGATATGAATGTTCCATTTTGCAAAGAGAATTGGCTTTTCAGTTAAGATTAGTATGGTCATGTACTGGTGGCTCAGATGGTAAAGCATCCGCCTGCAATTCAAGAGACCTGGGCTCAATCCCTGGGTCTGGAAGATCCCCTAGAGAAGGGAATAGCAACACATTCCAGTAGTCTTTCCTGGAAAATCCCATGAACAGAAAAGCCAGATGGGCTACAGTCCATAGGGTCGCAGAGTCAGACATGAGTAAGCAACCAACACACTATAAGTTTCAATTAGTTTAAATATGTTGATAAAATATCTTTAAAGCATATTAGAAGATAAAAAATATTCTATTGTGTCTTTGATTGACGTTATTTTATTCTGAAAAAACTGCCATCTACATTCCTTCTATCCGTATTTGAAATCTATGCTGTTTGGACATTATATATCTCATTTTACTTCTCTTTATGTTTATTTACTTATCCTGATTCTTAGGATCTTTAAAGAAACTATTGCCATCATAATACTTTTATGTTTGCCACAGACAGCAATTTTTTTATTTGTGCTTTTGTTCTGTATCTTCAGGGCCTCTATCTTTTTTCCAGTGGTTATAAAATTATTTATGAGATCCATACTTGTCTTTTTATATTTATATTCCTTCAAATAAGAGTAGATCAGTTCAGCGCCTGCCCTCCCCCACACAGTTTTTTTGTCAGTGTTTGAGGAATTCTTTAATAGTTTCTCTGCCCTCCAATCCTTTTTTGTCTAATTATCTTCTCTGCCCTCCAATCCTTTTCTGTCTCTCTATAAAGAAATCATGTTTTTTATATTCATATATGTTAGTATGGCATAGGGTCTTCCCTGTTGGCTCAGACAATAAAGAATCTGCTTGCAATGCAGGAAACCTGGATGCAATGTCTGGGTTGAGAAGATCCCCTGGGAAGGGAATGGCTGTCCACTCCAGTATTCTTACCTAGAGAATTCCACGGACAGAGGAGCCTGGTGGATTATAGTCCACTGGGTCACAAAGTCAGACATGACTGAGCAACCAACCCACACAGTATAGTATAAATGCTATACCATAAACTTTATACACGGAAACTAAATTTCTGTGTCTGAAAGTCATTCAGTATGTTGGGCAGAGACACACTAGATAAGGCTCATCTCAAGCTCTGGTTGTTCTGGAATCAGGTGCAGTTGACAACTCTCTGCTCACTGAAGTTTAACATATAACACATTCACTCAGACACAGGTTTATGTTCTTGCAAATTTCAATCCTCAAAAAATTTCTTTTCTTACTCAAACTATGAATTTTTATATTAAATGCACTAAGACCTATTCTCTCTTATTAGGAGAGAAAACATCTCTCCTGACATGTTTTCACCTAGACTGTATCTAAAGAGGTATAAAAAGAGATTTATTAGGAAGACTTACTGACTTTTATGCTAATCATGATTTGACATCCGATTTTCTGATCATTGTTATGCCACCCTTCCCCACTTAGGGGAGCTAGTGGAAAGAATTGAACAAGCCAGCCCTTATTTTGATTTAGAGGACAGAGTACAGGTAAATCAGCCATACAAAAGCACTAATGAGGCAATCAGTGGGCATTATTTTAGATAATTCTTTGAAAAGAAAATTTTAAAAATAAGAACATTATCAACAGTTGTCTACAAAATGAAGATGTTTTCAGAGTCTACTGGTTGCTACAACATCAAGATACTTATGATTTTTTAATTTAATCTCATTTCAGGAAAGTTCTAAAGCTGTGGGCCAAAAAAATCACTTATATTTTTAAATATAAAAGTGAAGTAAAAAATTCAGTCAAAAAGGAATATAAATATACAGAGAAAATGAGGACAGAGTGCATGAGAATACAACTTTGCAAATTAGAAGAAAGAGTAAGCATATTTAACAGGCCAAATTAAAACACAGAGTTAAATAATTTCATGAGAAAATTAAACCTATCTTTTTTTAGAGGATTTTTTTTTTTCTAATATCGATTTCTAGATGTTTCAAGTGTGACATTTTTAGAAAGGATACCGGGTGACATAATATACACTTGTCACAAGTTCATCTTTAAATGGGTGCAGGAAGAGATTGTGTATGGTTTCTTGTCATACCCTGAAACAGAAATCAAGGGAGCAGCATTAAAATAAACTTTTGGAAAGGGTATTCTGGAAAGTGTAAACTTTATTGTCTGAAAACTTGTAATAGATGTAGTCAGTAACCCAAGAACAGCACAAAATATTTACATAAGAACAGTACAAATCAGTGATTTCTTGCCTTATTCCCACTGGTTAGATCAACATAGTGAATTTCTATTGATACATTGGCCTTATTTTGACCACCTGAGATATTGGGGAAGGCATTTATACATAACATTTTAAGTGATTACATACTCAGATTGCCTAGGATGGTTCCTGAATTAAGCCCGCAACCTCAGCATAATTAATAGCCCTCTTTTATTTTTAAAAGTGCCTAGATTTGAATGATGAAGTATTTTGCTCCCCTTTTGATAGGTTTGTGACACAGTCTTCTGTGTCTTAACCATCATGTCATTACATTTTCAGTCTGATCACTGCTGTGCCACACAGTTTTCTTGTTCCTACTCACTTTTACTATCACACCTGATATTTTGTAATTACTACTTCATATATTGATATAAAAGGTGTTTAACAGAATGTACAGTATTCTTGTCTGGAGAATCCTACGAACAGAGAAGCCTTGCAGGCTGCAGCCCATGGGGTCACAAGTCGAACACAACTTAGTGACTAAACCACCACCACCTCTGCGGGGCAGTCAGCTCAGCGCTCAGAGTTTCCCTTGATTTCCTGTTAGCTGCATGCCTCAGCAAGTTACTCCCCTCTGTGACTTGATTTCAGTTCAGTTCAGTTAAGTCTCTCACTCATGTCCAACTCTTTGCGACCCCATAAATGGCAGCACACCAGGCATCCCTGTCCATCACCAACTCCCAGAGTTTACCCAAACTCATGTCCATCGAGTCAGTGATGCCATCCAGCCGTCTCATTCTCTGTCATCCCCTTCTCCTCCTGCCCTCAAGCCCTCCCAGCATCAGAGTCTTTTCCAGTGAGTCAACTCTTTGCATGAAGTGGCCAAAGTATTGGAGTTTCAGCTTCAGCATCAGTTTTTCCAATGAACATCCAGGACTGATCTCCTTTAGGATGGACTGGTTGGATCTCCTTGCAGTCCAAGGGACCCTGAAGAGTCTTCTCCAACACCACACTTCAAAAGCTCAATTCTTCAGTGCTCAGCTTTCTTCACAGTCCAACTCTCACATCCATCCATGACCACTGGAAAAACCATAGCCTTGACTAGATGGACTTTGTTGGCAAAGTAATGTCTCTGCTTTTCAATATGCTATCTAGGTTGGTCACAACTTTTCTTCCAAGGAGTAAGTGTCTTTTAGTTTCATGGCTGCAATCACCATCTGCAGTGATGTTGGAGCCCCCCAAAATAAAGTCTGACACTGTTTCCATTGTTTCCCCATCTATTTCCCATGAAGTGATGGGACCAGATGCCATGATCTTCATTTTCTGAATGTTGAGCTTTAAGCCAACTTTTTCACTCTCCTCTTTCACTTTCATCAAGAGGCTTTTAGTTTCTCTTCACTTTCTGCCATACGGGCGGTGTCATCTGCATATCTTAGTCATCTATAAAATGGCGAGGACAATAATATCTATTGTAACTGTGCAGAGTGGAAAAACACTGGGAAGCTGGAACTTAATGAGCATGTCACCAGGTGAGTTTTTCAGCCTTGGCTCTACCCAACCTCTTGTGTCAAACAGTCTGAATCAGTTTCCAGGTTTGGGATTTCTTGAAACATTTCCTTGTTTATAACTATTTTTTCCACTGTCCTCTCCTATCACTTCTTGAACCTGTGGACCAAACTTGCTCTTTCCCACAACTCAGGGGAGCCTCCCTCAGGAAATTAATTTTCCTGAGCTACTCAAGAGTCAAGAAAATCCTAAACTGCATGGTGCCAAAAAAGAGAGTTTACTGTTCTTCACACCAGTGTTAAAGTTCATGGGAAGTTGCAATTTTAAAGAGGAATTAACATGCTAACGTACAGAAAAATGAAGCAAAAATATCAAGTGATAACCTGAATCAGTATAACAAAAGGGATAAAGAGGGAGGCTATTGGAAACCAGTGTCTAAATATCTACAATACTGTTTAAAGTTGACCCACAAAATATGGGGTCTTCAGCCACTAAGATGTATACCGATTTTTGTAAGGTAAGTGGATAAGGCTGAAGCTGTTCACATTCTGCCAGTTGATGCTTGCATTGTACATCAAAGAGTTGATGAAGTCTAGGACTAAACGCACTCCAGTGTTCTTGCCTGGAGAATCCTGGGGACAGGGGAGCCTGATGGGCTGCCGTCTATGGTCAAACAGAGTCGGACATGACTGAAGTGACTTAGCAGTAGCAGGACTAAAGATACTAGTTCTGTTATGCATAAAAATACAAGGAAAGGGCCAGCTAAAAATTGCACTTCTTTGACCTCTAAGCTGTCTAGTTTAGTGCATTTCCTAACTGTTTGTTTTTTAATAATGCCATTATTTAAAAAAAAACACATTTAAAAATGAAAACCACCTACAGAGAATATTTATAATATAAGTAATAAACAAGGGGTAATAACTTGACTGTGATAAAATATATTTTGTAGACAAATTACACATATATTTGCTTAGAAAAAAAATGAAGGGAAAAATGAAATAAAGGACAACAAATAGATGAGCAAAATCAAGAAAATTTGGTAAGAACAAGGAACAAGTAAAGTTTGTTCAGATACATGGCTAAATTCATATTGTGTATGTGTCCTGTCTGGGAAATGGCTAACACACGGAGAGGGGTCTCTAGTGCCAGTTTGCCAAGGGACAAATATTGGCAGAGGCAGATGTAACAAGACTAGGTAAAATGAAGATGTAACTCAGCTGGGTAAAAAAAAAAAAAACCCAACAAATATGTGTGTGTGTGTTACATGCAAAATACTGAAATATTCTTTCTGTGTATGACGAGCTATGAGAATTCCAAACCCTTTTTTTTTTCCAAGGAGTTTGCACATCGAAGAAAGCAGGTGATGCTTGGGTTGACCTTGCTATTGAAAAGAGGTGAACAGCCTACAGCAACAACAGGATCTAGACACTGAAGTTTAAATCTCTCATTGCAATCCTCTAAGCATTTCGCCCAGTAAACTGTTACATTTGCCAATTAGACAGAACTAGCTCATTCGATATGGCATAGGATAAAAAAGTAAAGAAAGTGAAAAGAAGTAAAGAGCACAATAGAAGTTTTGCACGTTTGTCACTGCTTAGTTACAGCAGTCCAAACTGGCGCACAGTGCATGTTATAATATTAAAACCCCTGGTGTTTTCAGATGCAGACTATGTAGAGTGATTTTGTCCATTTTTCAAGGTCTAAAAATTGGATGGTAGCTCTTAATTTATGTTAGTAAAACTAATAAACTCTATTTAAATGTCACATTTAATTTTTTTCTCTAAGGTATGGTATTAAAATGATTCTGAAACTTGTCTACTATTAGCAGTGAATATAATTACAGCATTGCTCGTAAATTAGCCATGTATTGAGTGTTTAATATTTGCAAAGCAATATACTAAATGCATTAAGCAGTGTACTAAATGCAGTATGCAGTATATTTTGTTGAATACTAAGAAAGCTAAGTAAGATAGGTAATACTGTCACTATTTTGTGGAGTATAATGCAGGCTTAAAGAGATCAGTTCAGTTCAGTTCAGTTAAGTCACTCCGTCGTGTCTGACCCTTTGCAACCCTATGGACTGTAGCAAGCCAGACTTCCTTGTCCATCACCAACTCCAGGAGCTTACTCAAACTCATGTCCATCGAGTCAGTGATGTCATCCAACCATCTAATCCTCTGTCATTCCCTTCTCCTGCCTTCAGTCTTTCCTAGTATTGGGGTCTTTTCCAGTGAGTCAGTTCTTTGCACCAGGTGGCCAAAGTGTTGAAGTTTTAGCTTCAGCATCAGTCCTTCCAATGAAGATTCAGGACTGTTTTCCTTTAGTATAGACTGGTTGGATCTCTTTGCAGTCCGAGAGACTCTCAAGAATCTTCTCCAACGCCACAGTTCAAAAGCATCAGTGCTTCGGTGCTCAGCTTTCTTTATAGTCCAACTCTCACATCCATACATGACTATTATTTAAAGATGCATAGATTGTTAGGAAGTAGCACTCTATTTGAATCTAATAACAGAGTGAAAAATAAAATCCATAATACTAATATTACAGACACTGAAAGTAAACCAACCAGAACCTCACTTAAACCTTTCCTGACACAGGCATATGTTGTATTAAAATACAATTACATTAAAGTATTGTGTCTATTGTCCTAAAGATAGCTGGATGGCAGAAAAAGTGAATCAGTTTCAGATATTGTAAAGATTAAATTATAAAATAAGTAATGCATATACACACTACAATCATATATCATTTTGGATTTTAACTTCTATAAATTTATGTACAGGATCATTGCTGAGACAAAGAGTGAGGGAGAGATATTTGTGTGAGGATACACACAAAAAAAGAAAAGTATAGGAAGAGTAATAAATAAAATATCTTTTATTTTTCCTATTCTTAATTGTTCTGAAAAGTTTGTTTAAAATAATAATGATTTTATGATTATAACTTTACAGTTTATGAATAAATAAAATTAATAATAGCAATGATACAAAGGATGAGAGGGTATAAAAGTAATAATTTATTTTTCTATGGTATTTGCACTAGCTTGTGGAATGGCATAAAATTACTGTAAAGTCAGCATCGTAGTACTGGAAAGCCAATCTGACTTAGTTGTAAAGAATATTGCAAGTTCTACAATGGGGGTTCAGGATTGGGAACACGGGTATACCTGTGGTGGATTCATGTTCATGCATGACAACACCAATACAGTATTGTAAAGTAAAAAAAAAAAACACAAAAAAACAATAATAAAATTTTTTTAAAGTGGAAAGATAATTCATATGCTAAAAAAGGAGAGAAAAATGAAATCATATAAAATTCTCAATTAGAAACACTGAACACTTAATGGAAAATAGAAAATAAAATGAAAATGCCAGAAATGAAAAATATCATTAGTATTGAGTTTTAATAATACACTAATAGTAAAAGAAAAAAATGTGTGAGCTTGAAAACAAGTCAATGAAAATTATTTGTTCTGAATCATAGTGAAAAATAATATGTATTAATAAATATAGCAAAACACTTGAAGTCATTCAGGACAAAATTTTCTAAAGACATTGAAGGGCATAGGGGACCTTGGCTGTCCAGTGGTTAGGACTCCCTGCTTTCACTGCCTAGGGCTGTTTGATTTATCATCAGAGAACTAAGATTTCACAAGCTGTGCAGCATGGCCAAATAAAAAAGAAAGAAAAAGAACAAAGATAATGAAGGGCATAAATCCAGAGAGGCAACAAGTTCTGTGAACCCCAAAAAGGATGCGTGCTTAGTCACTAAGTCGCATACCACTCTTTGTGACTTTATGGACTGTAGCCCACCAAGCTCCTCTGTCCATGGGATTTTTCAGGCAAGAATACTAGAGCGGATTGCCATTTCCTTCTCCAGGGCATCTTTCCAACCCAGGGGTGAAACCCATGTCTCCTGTGTCTTCTGTATTGGCAGATGGATTTATTTTTTAACCACTGAACTACCTGGGAAGCACCCCCCCCCAAGAAGGATAAAAACAGATAAACATGAATTTTGCCATGTGAATAGCAAAATTCCTAAGAACCAAAAAACAAAACAAAACAAAAACCCCCTAAATTTGAAAAATGAGTTTGGTAAACTTCTGTTTCTCATGCTCAGATTTTTAATGAAATAGCATTGAACAGAAAATTTATTTGAACAGTTTGGGGTCCTTCAACCTGCTTATAAATAAACCCTACTATTTATGCAGATATCCTTTAATTTCTCCTCAGTGCAAAATATTTTAGATTAAGATACAATGCAAATCATATGACAAATACAAAATTCACACATTAAATATAAAGACACACTTTGGTGATAAAAGGGTGGAAAAAGTTGTACTCTGTAAGCATAAGACAAAGAAAATCTGATGACTATATCATAAATTAATTAAACTTTAACTTATGAAACCCTACTAGAGATGAAGATATATAGTTTAAAATGATAAATGTCAATTTGACAGTTAAGTATTTCAATTCTCAAATCACGTGCAACTAATAATATAGTTTTAAAGCACAAAAGCAGATAGTATGACATTAATGAAAACAGCAGAGTAGATAACTCCAAAGATCTGAGCCCCCATAGCATCACCAAGTGAAAGTGGATTAGTCGTTTCTGACTCTTTGTGACCTCATGGACTGTAGTCCATGGAATTCTCAGGACAGAATAGTGGAGTGCATAGCCATTCCCTTCTCCAGGGGATCTTCCCCACCCAGGGGCTGAACCCAGGTCTCCCACATTGCAGGTGAATTCTTTACCAGCCAAGCCACCAGAGAAGCCACCAGAGAACAAAGCAAAATGTGTGAGAATCAAATTTGACCAACAGGATAGTCAAAAGTTTACAACAATCCAAATAAAATGCAGAGCCAAGAAAGAAAGCAAACAAAAACTTAATAGGTTTGTTCTGGGTCCCCTTAATGTTAGGGATAAGCCTGTTCTTTCCTGAAGGCAGCCAGTATTATCAGCAACAAGATAACAAGCCATAGATTCAGTCACAGATAAAGAGCAAACTCTCGTCTCTGAGCCCTGACTCTAAGCTACTGGGAGAGAGAGTCTGACTGACTCAGCTTTCTGAGTTGAGGAGGCAAGAGTGGCTTCAACTTTGGTCCAATAAGTTGAGTACTTGGGAAGTGGGCCTCCTCATTGAAATCAGACTGCTAGACTGGGAGATATTCCTGTGGTGTATGTCCCTGTATTGTGGTGTATTCCTGTGGTGTATATCCCAGAGAAATCTGACTGGTTAGATTCCCCACAGAGAATCTTATACTATTCACAAGCAAAATAAATGCAAATTTTATTCCTTTTAATAGGAAACATTGATGTAAAATATGGAAAATCAACATTTCTAGTATGTAAAATTATATCCTTCATTGCTAATTTTCTTCACAACTGACTGTAATAGAATAAATTAATATGAAGAGGGAATTTCTGTTAAAGAGAAATTAGTTTTGTTAAAGCAATAGTCAATCCCTATCCTCATATATCTTAAAAAGGTGATCAATGTGATGGCTAATACATTATCCTTATTAGAACACAAGACTAAAGCATTTATAAGGTATTCTTTTGACTTATTTTGTCAGATCTCCCTTTTTGAAAATTAAAAAAAAAATTTTTTTTAGGTGGAAACCCAGGTAGCTCTAGTGTAAAGAACCTGCCAGCTAATGCAGGAGACATAAAAGACTTGGGTTGCATTCCTAGGTTGAGAAGATCCCCTGGAGGAGGGCATGGCAACCCACTCTAGTATCTTGCCTGGAGAATCCCATGGACAGTGGAGCATGATGGGCTGCAGTCCATGGAGTCACAAATAGGTGGACACAACTGAAGAGACTTAGCATGCACCCACAATCGGGTCTACTACAAGATTTCATTAGAAGCCTCTTGCCAAATTTCTAGCTATAGCATAATAAATACAGTTTGTCGACTAAAAAAAGATGTACAACTTGAGAGGTGTGAGCTAAGTTTTATTTGGGGCAAAATGACAACTGCAGCCTAGGAGAGAACATCTCAGATAGCTTTGAGAGACTGACTGCTCCAAAGCAGCAGTGGGGGAAAGTCAATATATAAGGTTTTGGTGAAGGGGGAGTTCAATATCCTGAAGCACTCACTTTATAAAGGGTTTTTTTTTTTTTTTATTGTTTTTGTTAGTCATGAGGATCTGATGTCACCACGAAGCGATTTAGTGCTTCTCTAGGTATGAGGAGATGGAAGAATTGAGATCATAAGATCTGTTTCTAAAAACATCCAACTATTTAAAGACGTGTCCTACCAGTTTCCCTGCAGCACAGAGTGTCTCACTCCACCCTGAACTCCCTCAGGGGTTGTTGAAGGTTAACAGCTATAGCAGCATGGCGTTCAGTCTCCATAGTGACAGATGGCAAATGCCTTTGATGTTCAGTCACTCACAATGCTCTTGGTAAGCACCAATCTGCAGTAGACAAGTTCATAATTGGGAACTCTAATGGTCCTATTTGAAAAAAAATACAAAGACTTGAGAATTAGTGTTTGCTTTGGGCACAAGAAAACCATGCAAGCTGTCTCTCTGTGGCTGTATTAAATATGGGAGGGTGAGAAAATATGCTTGCAAATTTTCCTGTAAGAAAAACCTCATCAAAAGAAGAAAAACAAGAGATGAGGGGGTAGAGTAGAGGAGTCTGGAGTAAGGGAAAGGTTGCAGAACCCAGCCTGCCAGGATCCCCTGGCCTGTAAAAGGCTCAGCTTGGCTTTCAGGCCACCTGAAGTGGGGATGGGGCCCCTGGTGGGGTATGGCAGCTCCATCCAGGATAACTGAGGCTTTTTGCAAGGACCCTCTGGGGAAGAAAGTCTGCATTAAATGCAATACTGATGACACCATCGGCAACCTTAAGAAGCTGATGATAGCCCAAACTGGCACTGGACAGAACAATATCATATTGAAGAAATGGTACATGATTTTAAAGCACCATGTGCCTCTGGGGAACAATGAAATTCACAATGGGGTGAATCTGGAGCTTTATTATCAATAGAACAGAATTCCTTCTCCCTATTCTTCCCTCTCCTCCCACTCTCATCTTCCACACTAATATGGATGCTTGCTTTTGGAAATTCATGTTAATGAACATTCAGAGGCTGGAAAAAAGAAGAAGAAGAAGAAAAATAGGTATTGTTACTACTTCCCTGTAACTTTCTCAACTTCATAGTGGCACAACAGTAAAGAATCTGCTTACCAACAGAGGAGATGCAAGAGATGAAGGTTAGATTCCTGGGTCAGGAAGACTCCCTGGAGTAGGAAATGGCAACCCCCTCCAGTATTCTTGCCTGGAAAATCCCATGGACCAAGGAGCCTGACTGGATGCAGTCCAAGCGATCACGAAGAGTTAGTCTCAACTGAGGAACTAACATTTTAATTTTATAAAAGCTTATCCAACAGTTAACATAAATTGTAAACCAAACAAACAAAAAAGCTTTTATTTAAAGGTATAACAAGACCTATCTTTACAAACATAGACATGTAAATATCTAATGAGGCTTA
>SJYF01000353.1:3105564-3116065 GCA_006410515.1 Procapra przewalskii | reverse complement strand
TGTTTCCACTGTTTCCCCATCTATTTCCCATGAAGTGATGGGACTGGATGCCATGATCTTCGTTTTCTGAATGTTGAGCTTTAAGCCAACTTTTTCGCTCTCCTCTTTCACTTTTATCAAGAGACGTTTTAGCTCCTCTTCACTTTCTGCCATAAGGGGTGGTGTCATCTCAATGGTCACAATGATGGAAATACAAAGAGATATTAAGTCAAACAAAGATTTTTAAAAAGTAATGAATATTGTAGCTACGATTAAAATCACTGCTGAAGAGGAAATAGTATATTCCAAACCAATAAAGAAAAACATATTTTGTTAAGGGTAGGGGCAAGCTTTTTAAAAAGCATAATTGATAAATATATCTCATAATATTTTACAGGTTTTCAATGCCATTGGCAACATTATATTTATCAAATTTTGAACCAGAAAAACAAATGAACACTCCTTGAGTATACACATCAGTGATAATATAAATTACCAGTATTTAGATAAAATTTACATGAGACATTAACTATTCAAGATACATTTTAATCTATATATCATATTACTGGTTAGAGCTCTTTATGGAATAAGACATTTTCAGACTTGCAAAGTACTCTAAAACACTTTTGAGCTGCACAAAATACTAAAGTCCTCAAATTTAAAAGATATGTGTATTTTTGTGGCCTTATCTGTAGTTTTAAAGAATATTTGAACTTAGGAAAGTTTTTAAAGTGACTGCTGAATTTTCAAATCACAGCTCACTATTTAGTAAACTTGTTTCCATTCTTGAAGCAGTAGCTTTTGAAATAATTGGTATTTATCTAAAGCATAAACACTAGACATAAAATTGATCTTTTCTAGATTAAGACAAGTGTGAGTTGGTGATACACTGTATATATGGGCTTGATCACCCACCCACACTTTCTTGTCAACAGATTCTTTTCTGCTCTCATCAGCAAGACTCTGAAACATGGGAATTTGGCTGAAACTGATTTCCTGTTTCTTGCCAGCATCATGTCTTAGAGATAGCACTGTCGAGAGTGTGATGTAAAAGAACAGACAGCTGTCCCCAGTCTTGAAGACTCATCTGGCGTATTAGTTTAGAAAATCAGTTTAACATCAATTTAACCTTTAAAGAGCATATTTAAAAATAAGTTTCTTGTGCTGTTGTCTGTTACAAGAATATTAATTATTTTCTCACTAGAAGAAAGAACAAGTAATCTGTGTTTCAAATTTAGCCCTGTATAGAGGCCATGTCCTGAGGGAGAACCAGTTTTTTCAGTAGTTAGGTTATCTTTACCACTGGGCTTCAACTAATTAATTTTATTTTCTAATAGCATACTTCAAGGAGGTCACATTATTAAACTTTGATTGAATGAAGTAGCAAGGCCAGAAAGCTTTGACAAGGAATAAAAATTATGTACTATTCATAGAAACCCAGAAAATCAAATACTACTTATTCATTATTGAAAATGGAAGTCTGATGTGCTTTGCTGCAGAAGCCATGAACTTGGAGGTAGGGGAAAATGTGTATGCCATTGCTACCATTTGGATTTCAATAAATTAGTTGATTCTTTGAGTTGTGTTCATCTGTAAAATGGAGGTAATAAGAATACTTATTAGTTCAAAGAATATTTTTGAGAATTAAAAGAAATATTAATGGTGATGTTATATGTACTGATAACCATAAAAAATATACACTATCATCACCATGGATATTTTAAATCAAAGAGTGAAGTATTTCTCTTAATGTTCTGTGCCTTTAGGCATTACCATATCTAGTTCCTTCTAATAAAATAAATTTTATTGCATATTATTCATCTAGAAATCATCAAAATCCCACAGGATAAGTTTAGAGGGCTACATTTTAATGAGGGGAAAGTGTCATAATGAAATGTAATTGTGCCAAGAGGTTTCAGTAATGATTGATAGACTCCCTATGAAGCACTTCCCCTTTCTGTAATGATTTAGTTTGTTCATAAACTCATCTGCTTTTCAAAGAGGTTCATCTTTTCATACCCCTCTGAGTGAATGCAGAAAAGTTGTCCTTACATTTTCACTGAACAGGAAAACAGCTGAAATCTAGGATATTCCTTACCCAGAATAAGGGAAAGTATTAGTCACTCAGCCACACCTGACTTTTTGAGACCTCATGGACTCCTCTGTCCACAGAATTCTACAGGCAAAAATACTGGAGTGGGTAACCATTCTGTTCTCTAGAGGATCTTCCCAATCCAGGGAGGAAACCTGCATCTCTTGTGTCTTCTGTGTCCAGGCAGATTCTTTATGGTCTGAACCACCAGGGAAACTTGGCAGGTGGGTTCTTTTACCACCAAGCCATCAGGGAAACCCCAGTATAAGGTAAGAGGTATATAAAAAAGTATTATCACAATGAAGATCTGCTGTCCAATTGGGAACATTCTTTGATAGTATGAGCCTATGAATATTCTTTGACATATTTGACCATATGAACTTATGAATATTCTTTGAGGTATTTGACAATATGACAACATTGTGACATTATTTAAGATCTGACATTCTTGTCCTTATCTGTAGTGTCCCTAAATGAAATCTAGAGTTATGTCACATCTCATATTCTATCTGTTCCCTAGTGTTGTCTAGTCTCCTAGTATTGGCCAACCACAACCAAAAGCACATCTTCTCTTATGTACTTTGCATGCATGATGATGGCTTACTTAAACTCTCAAAAGTTGCACTGTTTATAAAGCACAGCTTGAAAACCACAGAAACTGAATTAATGATTCTTTCTCTTCATTGTCCTTGTACTAAAAGAATTTGCAGGAATATTATAGAGTTAACTGAGATTCTGGTACAAATTTAGCTTGCTACTGTCCTGGATATAGATAGCAGGGATACAGCTTGACTGAGATGACTAACAAGGAAAGAAACCTGGAATTTCCATTCACAAGGCAATGGAATCCTGAGCAAAGCCAGAAGAACAGCATGCAGAAAAAAATAGAAACACATACCCTTAACAATTAAATGTCTCAGTATCACTTTAAACACCTCCTCTCTCCCTCTCTTTGTGTTTAAAAGAGATAGAATGATATTTCTAAGAATTAATGTGTACATAAGTAGTCCAAAGAATGTTGAAACTATATTTTACACCTTATAGAAACTGGGACTGTAGACTAAAACCAGAAATAGGTCTTCACACCCAAAGCTAGTGCTGTGTGACAACCTAGAGGTTGAGAGTGAAGGAGGTATGGGGGGTTCAAGATGGAGGGAACACATGTATAACTATGGTCAATTCATAATGATGTATTGCAAAAACATCCCAATTTTGTAATTATGCTCCATTCAAAGTACATAATAAATATATGCAGATGACCGGGCTTCCCCTAGACCTATTAATATCTATCTTTAAAATGTTCTATTGGTGATTCTCATGTGAATAATAGTCAAATATCAATCTGTAAAACTTGACCTCAGTTTTCTAGGAACCATGACCTTTAAGAGAAGATTTTTATTAACCTCCTGACTCCTAACTACTGGTTCTCTGTAGAAACTGTCATTGTGCTAAGCCAGAAAGGAAAAGTGAGGGATGTGGGATTAGAGAATTATCAGCATCCTTGGGTCACAGTACTTTGTGAGATAAAGGCTTTCCGTGATCCTCAGAGTCAATAAAATCCCAGGACATGATTGAAGAAGCTGACTGCTGGACCTCTGTTTTCATAATAAAATAATCTTATTAAAAATGATAAAAGTACGTGATAAAAAATTAAATAATAGAAGTGTTATTTTTCTTATTCATCAACTCACACATTAATTCCTATAGTTAATTAGGTAATTAATGGTTTCTAGAGTAAATTTGCTGGAGAAGGCAATGGCAACCCACTCCAGTACTATTGCCTGGAAAATCCCATGGATGGAGGAGCCTGGTAAGCTACAGTGTTGGACATGAGTTAGCAACTTCATTTTCATTTTTCACTTTCATGCATTGGAGAAAGAAAAACACCAATACAGTATACTAATGCATATATATGGAATTTAGAAAGATGGTAACGATAACCCTGTATGCTAGAGAGCAAAAGAGACATAAATATATAGAACAGTCTTTTGAACTCTGTGGGAGAGGGAGAGGGTGGGATGACTTGGGAGAATGGCATTGAAACATGCATAATATCATATAAGAAATGAATCACCAGTCCAGGTTTTATGCAGGAGACAGGATGCTTGGGGCTGGTGCACTGGGATGACCCAGAGGGATGGTATGGGGAGGGATGTGGGAGGGGGCTTCAGAATGGGGAACACTTGTACACCTGCGGTGGATTCATGTTGATGTATGGCAAAACCAATACAATATTGTAAAGTAAATTAAAAAACAAAAAGAAATGGCAACCCACTCCAGTGTTCTTTCCTGGAGAATCCCGGGGATGGGGGAGCCTGGTGGGCTGTCGTCTATGGGGCTGCACAGAGTCGGACAAGACTGAAGCGACTTAGCAGCAGCAGAGTGAATTTACAGAATAAAAATAAAAGTATATAATTCAGTGCATATGACCCTGTTGTTTAAAAGAGAAAGGTTGTTCTTTACCTATATTTTTCTTTGCAAAGTAATGTATTTGCGTGATCTCATAAAATTAAAATAATAAAAACATTTGACACACATGTGAAAAGGGAAAGTGTCCAACTCTTTGTGATCCTGTGGACTATAACCCACGAGACTACTCTGTCCATGGAATTCTCCAGGCAAGAATACTGGAGTGGGTAGCCATTCCCTTCTCTAAAGGATCTTCCCAACCCAGGGAATTGAACCCATTGCAGTCAGATTCTTAATCATCTGAAACACTAGGAAAGATCTTAATACATATACATAGCATGGTGATATAATATGTTTTAGTGTTCCTCACATTGGTTGATTTTGATATGATGCTCCTACTTTAAAACCAGTATTAATATTTAATTTTCCACCAACTGTGCATGTGGTAGATGTCAGGCTATTTCTAAAATATTGCCATGACAGAAAATGCTGCAGTCATTTCTCTTTATACCTACACTAATGTATCTTAAAATATATTCCTGGAAGAAAAATTTCTGGGTCAAAAAGTATTCATATTATTTGTTTTGTCCCATTTTATATTATCCACTCTTAGTCCAAAAGAAACTGTACACATGGAAATTCCCATCAAAATCGTAATAGAGCTTCTTTTCTCATACTCCCATCAATAGCAGCTTTCATCATCTCTTCAACTTTTTTAAACAAAGGTTTAGCTTTTTCTATATTTAATGATTATTATCATCAACAGTCTTATATTCAGCAGCATAGTGTTACCCCAAATTACCATCTAACCACTCCATTCACCCATTTGCTTACACAATGAGAAATCCTATGGGATCCGCACAACCATTAAAACGGCATCAATTCCATTAAATTCACTTCCTCCTCTATGAGTCATGCATGTGTAATGGGAAATGCATGTATCCTGGCTGTTTGTGAAAGGGAAAAGAAAAATAACACATATACCCACTCTAATTGAAAATGTGTTCATTTTTGTAACTTATAACATCTACAATTTGGTTGGGAAGATTCTTGATTCAATGGGGATTTCAAATTTCCAATTTAATTAGACTTAGGATATATTTCTGAGACACTGAATTTCCGAGTATAAGAAAGGAAATATGAAGACATAACCTCTTTATTACATGAATAGCCTGATACATAATTATTTGAGTGGCTGCTTGTGTAATCTATAGCTCCCTCTCTCTACGTATGAAGTAGGAGATTGAAAAATTATATTGATGGAGAATATAAGAACCACAAAGCTTGGAATAGACTATTTAGTCTTAACTCCTCACATTTGGCTGCTTTTCTTTATGATGTCCCCAGCTGTTGTTTGTTGTTCAGTTGCTCAGTAGTGTCTGACTCTTTTTGATCCCATGGACTGCAGCATGCCAGGCTTCCCTGTCCTTCACCATCTAGCAGAGTTTGCTCAAACTTATGTCCATTGAGTCGGTGCCCTTCTCTTCATGATTTCACTATTTCCCAGCTTCAGGGTCTTTTCTAATGAATCTGCTTTTTGCATCAGGTGGCCAAGGTATTGGAGTTTCAGCTTCAGCATCAGTCCTTCTGATGAATATTCATTGTTGATTTCATTTTGGATTGATTGGCTTGATCTCCTTGCAGTCCAAGTGACTCTTAAGAGTCTTCTCCAAAGAGAGGGAGCTATAGATTACACAAGCAGCCACTCAAACATTTCAAAAGCATCAATTCTTCAACACTCAGCCTTCTTTATGATCCAACTTTCACATCCATACAGGACTATGGAAAAACTATCACTTAGGTATACAGACTTTTGTCAGCAAAGTAATATCTCTACTTTTTAACATGTTGTCTAGGTTCGTCATAGCTTTTCTTACAAGGAGAAAGCATCTTTTAGTTTGTGCTTGCAATCACCACTGGCAGTGATTTTGGAGCACACAAAATTAAAGTTTCTCACTGTTTCCATGGTTCCCCAACTATATGCCATGAAGTTATGGGACCAAATGCCATGATCTTCGGTTTTTAATGTTGATTTTTAAGCCACCTTCTTCACTCTCCTCTTTCACCTTCATCAAGAGGCTCTTTAGTTCTTCTTCACTTTCTGCCATAAGGCTGCTGTCATCTGCATGGGGTTACTGATATTTCTGGCAATCTTGATTCCAGCTTCTGCTTGTTCCAGCCCAGTCTTTGCATGATGTACTCTGCACAAAAGTTAATATACAACATTGACATACCTCTTTCCCAATTTGGGACCAGTCTGTCATTCCAAGTCTGGTTCAAACTTTTGCTTCTTGATCTGCATGCAGGTTTCCCAGGAGGCAGGTAAGGTAGTCTGGTATTTCCATCCCTTTAAGAATTTTCCACAGTTTGTTATGGAACCAGTTGTGGTTACTGAATGGCAAAACCTGATGCCAAATATACACTGAGGGAAAATTCTGATTGACACTTTGCAGTTCTCCACCTGAAGTAGAATTAACTAGCACATCATTGGTCTTGTTTAAAACTTAAGAATGTGTATGCTGAAAGTGTTATTGAAAGTGTTAGTTGCTCAGTCACATCTGACTCTTTGTGATGTCATAGATTATGTGGCCCACCAGGCTCCTCTGCCCATGGAATTCTCCAGGCAAGAACACTGGAGTGGAATGCCATTTTCTTCTCCAGGGGATCTTACCAACCCATGGATTGAACCTGGGTCTCTGGTCTGAGCCACATGAGGAGCCTATTTATGATATTGCAGCCATCTTTTCTGATAATAAATAATAATAACATGTTTTTCTTACATTTAAAAAATCTATTTATTTTAATTGATGTATATTTATTTGATAACCTGACATTTGATTCAATTATTTGCATACTCTGAGCAAAGAAAAAGTTTGCTACTTTTTGTGGAATCATTTCATCAAGGTCATGTTTATTTTGCATGGCTCTCAGTTACTGTAACTTGAAATATTTGTACAAAACTATTTTAAAATGGTCCACAAATGTGAGATCTAGTTAACTGTTTATTCTAAGTACAGCCATCTTCTGGAAAAATAAAACAAAACAAACAAACAAAAAAACACTTTAACTTCCCAAACAGGTTTCTATGGGAGAGAATGTACACATTATTTTACCTTCAATTATGTTTGTATGTGGATGCATAGGCAGTAGCCAAATAGGAGAATGGAGGCCTGAAATGACTGCTGTCAAACCTTTAAATAAACTTCCAACCAAGGAGTGGAAATAACTTAGAGGTGACAAAAATATTTTACTTTTTATTTTCCTCAATTCTTTGTTATTTCATTTTGACTTTTTGCTTGCCAGTGTTTTTTTGTTTTTTTTTTAACTGTGAGCGTGTGTGTGTGTGTGTGTTTTAACTTTGGAAATTTAAGGTTGCAATTAAAAATACACAATTATAGACACATAATTTTTAAATTATTTTATTTGTTCCTTAGACACATACTGCCATAGTTTGTTCAGTCACCAAGTCCTGTCTGACTCTTTGTGACCCTCTGTGCTGCAGCATGCCAGGCCTCCCTGTCCTTCATCATCTCCCAGATTTTGCCCACGTTCTTGTCCAGTAAATAGGTGATGCCATTCAACCATCCCATCCTCTGTCACCCTCTTCTCCTTCTGCCTTCAATATTTCCCAGCATCAGAGTCTTTTCTAGTGAGTCAGCTGTTTCCATCAGGTGGCCAAAATATTGGAGCTTCATAATCAGTCCTTCCAGAGATTATTCAGGGTTGATTTCCTTTAAGATTGACTGGTTTGATCGCCCTGCTTTCCAAGGGATTCTTAAGAGTCTTCTCCAGAACCACAGTTTAAAAGCATAAATTTGTCAGCACTTTGCTTTCTTTACTGTCCAGCCCTCATCCATACATGACCACTGGAAAGACCATAGCCTTAATTATATGGACCTTTGCTGATAAAGTGATGTCTTTGCTTTTTAAAGCACTGTCTAGATTTGTCATAGCTTTCCTGCCACGAAGCAATTGTTTTCTAATTTCATGGATGCAGTCAACATCCACAGTGATTTTAGAGCCCAAGAAGATGAAATGTCACTGCTTCCACCTTTTCCCGTTCTATTTGCCATGAAGAGATAAAACCAGATGCCATGATCTTAGTCTTTTTTTAATATTGAGTTTTAAGCTGTTTTTTTTTTCACTCTCCTCCTTCACCATTATCAAAAAGGTTTTTTAGTTCTTCACTTTCTGCCATTAGAATAGTATCATCTGCATATCTAAGGTTGTTGATATTTCTCCCAGCAATCTTGATTCCAGCTTGCAACTCATCAAGCCTGGAATTTCACATGGTATGCTCTGTGTATAAGTTAAAAAACAGGTGACAAGTCTTGTCATACTACTTTCTCAATCCTGAACCAGTCATGCAGGGTTCTAACTGTTGCTTCTTAAACATCATACAAGTTTCTCAAGAGACAGGAAGATGGTTTGGTATTCCCACCTATTTAAGAGTTTTCTACAATTTGATATAATGCACACAGTCAAGGCTTTAGCAAAGTCAATAAAACATAGGTAGATATTTTTCTGGAATTCTCTTGCTTTCTCTATGATTCAGAAAATGTTGGCAAATTGATCTCTGGTTCCTCTGCTTTTTCTAAACCCAACTTGAACATCAGAAGTTCTTGGTTCACATAATGCTTCAGCTTAGCTTGGAGGATTTCGAGCATAACCTTACTAGCATGAGAGATGAGTGCAATTGTCCAGTGGTTTGAACATTCTTTAGTATTGCCCCTCTTAGGAATTGGGATGAGGATTGACCTTTTCCAGTTCTGTGGCCACTTCTGGGTTTCCATATTTTCTGACATATTTAAGAGCATCATCTTTTAGGATTTTAAATAGCTCTGCTGGAATTCCATCTTCTCCACTAGCTTTATTGGCAGCAGTGCTTCCCAAGGTCCACTGATGTCACACTCCACAATGTCTGGACGAGTGAGAATCTGCACCATCATGGTTATCTGGGTCATTAAGATCTTTTTGGTATGGTTCTTCTGTGTAGTCTTTCCATCCCTTGATCTCTCCTGCTTCTATTAGGTCTTTACCATTTCTGTCCTTTATTTTGCCCATCTTTGAACAAAATGGTACTTTGTTATTTCCAGTTTTCTTAAAGAGATCTCTAGATCTAAACTTTCTGTTGTTTCCCTCTATTTATTTGCATTGTTCATTGAAGAAGGCCTTCTGTAGGGTCATAATTGTTATTGGTCACATCTTAAGTCTTTGGGATAACCTATTTAAGTGGATGAGGCATTAATGAAATCCTAGAGAAGGTTGCATAAATTTTTTCAATAAGGGAAAGTTCTAATAACCATTCTGTCACTACCCATAAGTGTCTAGTTTACATATGAAATGCACTAGGGAGATTAAGAAACAGAATTTTAAAACTTCATTTAAATATAAATAGACACATATATAACCACTACCCTATTTGACAGCATAACTCTAGATAATAATCACAAGTTTTTGTTCCAAAGGAAAGCTAAACTGGTAAAATGATACCTAAATGTGGCGTCTGTAAAACAGACTGATCTTCACCGAAATTCCCTATGAAGACAAGTTTCAATCTTTTGTAGTATCAGCTCCTGGCATTAGAAGCAAGGAATAGGCTTCAGGACCACTCTCTGTCCTATTTAGTATTAGAACTCATCATTAACAGTGGAGACAATATTTTTTAGCTTAATGGCTTGATTTTATAAAGGACATTACAATAATTATACCAGGAAAAAAAATTAGGCCTGTGTTGTCTTGGATAAAGTTATGGCACATGTAGTTGTCATGGCACATGTAGTTGATTAAAAAAAAAAATACTTAGTCTTCTTTTCCTCTGTCAAGTTTAGATAATCACAAAAAGAATATTAAGGGATTTTCTGTACAATCCATTCTATAGCTTAACCTGTGAGTTCATTGTTAGAAGCAAAACAGATGAGAATGTAACTGTGTAAAAAGTCTGTTGATTTTTTTAAAAATGCTATTATCCTCAAAGTAAGGCATTTAGTTAAAGAATACTTTTATATTGACTCATAGCTC
>SJYF01000353.1:3093399-3105132 GCA_006410515.1 Procapra przewalskii | reverse complement strand
GCTTTTACTGGCATGTGTGTTTGTGTGTGTATGTCTGTGTGTGTTGGTCACTCAGTCATTTTGTGTCTGACTCTTTGCAACCCACGGACTGTAGCCCGCCTCCAGACTCCTCTGTCCAGGGAATACTCCAGGCATGAATAATGGAGTGGGAAGCCATCCCCTCTTCCAGGGGATATTCTCAACCCAAGATTTAACCCACATTTCCTGCATTGTAGGCAGATTCTTTACCATCTGAGTCACCAAAGAAACCCTTCACTGGCATAGCTACTTTTAACTGACTATTTATTTCAGTTTCAGATTTTTTTCCCTTCCACTTCAGAACTTGTAAAATTAGAATGGATGAGCACTTTTTATTGTCTTGCATTGCTTTCATGGTCCATGCCATGTCAATAGAGTTTATACTAAAATTCCATGGGAAAAATGTTCTGAAGAAATGTCAATCAATTCAACAGAAAAATAGGGAATTAATCTAACAATATCCTGTATTGATTTGATGAATTTAAGCTAATTCTTTGAAAGTGTATCCCTCTCTTTGAAGAACAATATCTGGTATGTTAAGATGTATCACCTTACACGTAAATAACCTAAGCTACCACAAATATATACTTAATTTTCCATTCAGAATTGCCACTGCAGGGTGTTAAACTGTTATTGCTGTAATGAAAGTATTCCAATAATGAATTAAACAATTCAATGTTTTCCGTAGTGCATTAAATGAGTCAATGTGGAACTTAATTTTCAGAAAAATTGAAAACATGCAACCATCGACAATTATGAACTAACATACTTTAAACATGCTATTTAGAGTTAAAAAAAATGTTTATACATGAGTCAAAGCACTTAACGGCAACAGCAGGATGATTTTTACCTGTAGGATGAAACATCAGAGATAGAAGGTTTACTTTACTGATAAGTATTTTTATATAGCAGTATTCCCAACTGTGCAAATAGTAAAGCTGAAAAATAAGCCTCAGTGTCAAGAATATATTGAGCTGTTTAGATATTTGCTATAAAATTGCATCTTGAGGCCACTAGGATTATCTAAACAAATAAGAGATAAAATAAGTAGCAAAGAAAAAGAAAAGAGAAAATCAAGATAAAAGGTGCTCTATATAAACATACAGATGCAGCTGAGGGACACCTGGGCATTTGTTATGTATAACTTAAGAATGCAAAAATCACAGGGTGGATTTGGTAATGTGGAGAGAGAAGAAGAGGAAGATATTGATAAGGACTAGGTAGAAAAAGATCTCATAACTTAATGATTTTTATTCATTTATGTATTTTTCAGTCATGGAAGTATTAAACTAAAGGATGGCATAGCTGAATCTGTGGTTTAGAAGAGTCCACAAGGCAATGTGATCACAAAACTCCAGTGAGGAAAAATGTGATGTGATCTTAAAGACAGAGGATGGATATGGAAACAAAGAAAAGTTAGCCTTTGGGAGAAATTATATATATGTATTATAATGACAAAAATATTATATTTATATATATATAATGCTAAGAATTATGGAATCCTAAGAAAGTTAGAAATAAAATGGATGTCCAGTAAATTTCAGTTTCTGACTAGGAGTATGAGTCTTTGCATTTTGCTCTTGAAATGATTCAACAGTATAGGACAAATATGTACCTTAGATAAGTAAGAGTTAGCAAAAGAAATTGTCTGTGAAAGAAGAGTGAATGAGAAATATCACAATATAAAGTGCTATTTGGTTTGCCCCTGTTATGGAACTATTCAAAGGATATGGTTTGCCATCTGTTCTGCACCAGTTCTTCGACCTGAAGCTTTTTCAGATACACATGTGCTGGCATGAATAGAGAGCATTAAAAACAACAAATAAAATGTCTCTGCTAGCCAGTGGTTTTACTACTTTTAATTACCTTTATCAGATAGACACACCAAATCACTTTCTTACTTTGCTAAATCGCTAGAGTGGTTTGTTTCACTATAGGATGAAAGTTTGTTTCACTTAAGCTTTGAATTTATAAGGATTATTTCTGTACCTGACTAAAATTCAAGTACAGAAATTATATTATGCCCACTTCTCTAATGTACATATCATAATACTGCAATATTCTCAGTATTATTTGGATATTAAAGCTTATAATAATGAAATCTTCAGAATGCGGCTATTTTGTTTCATTATACTTGAACTGCTACTTCTATACAATGATCCCTATAAATTTTACAAAAGTATATGATAGTTGGCTGCATAGAATATAATCAATCTGATTTCAGTGTTGACCATCTGGTGATGTCCATGTGTAGAATCTTCTCTTGTGTTGTTGGAAGAGGGTGTTTGCTATGACCAGTGAATTTTCTTGGCAAAACTTTATTAGTCTTTGCCCTGCTTCATTTCACATTCCAAAGCCAAATTTGCCTGTTACTCCAGGTGTTTCTTGAGTTCCTATTTTAGCATTCCAGTCCCGTAGAATGAAAAGGACATCTTTTGGGGGTGTTAGTTCTAAAATGTCTTGTAGGTCTTCATAAAACCATTCAACTTCAGCTTCTTCAGCATTACTATTTGGGGCATAGACTTGGATGACTGTGATATTGAATGGTTTGCCTTGGAAACAAAGAGAGATCATTCTGTCATTTTTGAGATTGCATCCAAGTACTGCATTTCAGACTCTTTTGTTGACCATGATAGCTACCCCATTTCTTCTGAGGGATTCCTGCCCGCAGTAGAAGATATAATGGTCATCTGAGTTAAATTCACCCATTCCAGTCCATTTTAGTTCACTGATTCCTAGAATGTCAATGTTCACTCTTTCCATCTCTTGTTTGACCACTTCCAATTTGCCTTGATTCATGGACCTGACATTCCAGGTTCCTATGCAATATTGCTCTTTACAGCATCAGATCTTGCTTCTATCACCAGTCACATGCACAACTGGGTAATGTTTTTGCTTAGGCTCCATCCCTTCATTCTTTCTGGAGTTATTTCTCCACTGATCTCCAGTAGCATATTGGGCACTTACTGACCTGGGGAGTTCCTCTTTGGTAACCTATCATTTTGCCTTTTCATACTGTTCAAGGGTTTCTCAAGGCAAGAATACCGAAGTGGCTTGCCATTGCCTTCTCCAGTGGACCACAATCTGTTAGCCCTCTCCACCATGACCCGCCTGTCTTGGATTGTCCCACAGGCATGGCTTAGTTTCATTGAGTTAGACAATCTAATCCTAGTGTGATTAGATTGCCTAGTTTTCTGTGAGTATGGTTTCAGTGTGTCTGCCCTCTGATGCCCTCTTGCAACACCTACCATCTTACTTGGGTTTCTCTTACCTTGGGCGTGGGGTATCTATTCATGGCTACTCCAGCAAAGCACAGCTACTGCTCCTTACATCTTGGAATGTGAAGTCAAGTGGGCCTTAGAAAGCATCACTACAAACAAAGCTAGTGGAGGTGATAGAATTCCAGTGGAGCTGTTTCAAATCCTGAAAGATGATGCTGTGAAAGTGCTGCACTCAATATGTCAGCAAATAGAAAACTCAGCAGTGGCCACAGGACTGGAAAAGGTCAGATTTCATTCCAATTCCAAAAAAAGTCAATGCCAAAGAATGCTCAAACTACTGCACAATTGCACTCATCTCACATGCTAGTAAAGTAATGCACAAAATTCTCCAAGCCAGGCTTCAGCAATACGTGAATCATGAACTCCCTGATGTTCAAGCAAGTTTTAGAAAAGGCAGAGGAACCAGAGATCAAATTGTCAGCATCCGCTGAATCATGGAAAAAGCAAGAGAGTTCCAGAAGAACATCTATTTCTGCTTTATTGACTATGCCAAAGCCTTTGACTGTGTGGATCACAATAAACTGTGGAAAATTCTGAAAGCAATGGGAATACCAGACCACCTGACCTGCCTCTTGAGAAATCTCTATGCAGGTCAGGAAGCATCAGTTAGAACTGGACATGGAACAACAGTCTGGTTCCAAATAGGAAAAGGAGTATGTCAAGGCTGTATATATATGTCACTGTGCTTATTTAACTTATTTGCAGGGTATCTCATGAGAAACGCTGGACTGGAAGAAACACTAGCTGGAATCAAGATTGCCAGGAGAAATATCAATAACCTGAGATATGCAGATGACACCACCCTTATGGCAGAAAGTGAAGAAAAGCTAAAAGGCCTCTTGATGAAAGTGAAAGAGGAGAGTGAAAAAGCTGGCTTAAAGCTCAACATTCAGAAAACGAAGATTATGGCATCCGGTCCCATCACTTTATGGGAAATAGATGAGGAAACAGCAGAAACAGTGTCAGAGTTCATTTTTTTGGACTCCAAAATCACTGCAGATGATGACTGCAGCCATGAAATTAGAAAACTCTTACTCCTTGGAAGGAAAGTTATGACCAACCTAGATAGCATATTCAAAAGCAGAGACATTACTTTGGTGACTAAGGTCCGTCTAGTCAAGGCTATGATTTTTCCTGTGGTCATGTATGGATGTGAGAGTTGGACTGTGCAGAAGGCTGAGCCCCAGAGAATTGATGCTTTTGAACTGTGGTGTTGGACATGACTCTTGAGAGTCCCTTGGACTGCAAGGAGATCCAACCAGTCCATTCTGAAAGAGATCAGCCCTGGGATTTCTTTGGAAGGAACGGTGCTAAAGCTGAAATTCCAGTACGTTGGCCACCTCATGTGAAGAGTTGACTCATTCGAAAAGACTCTGATGCTGGGAGGGATTGGGGGCAGGAGGAGAAGGGGACGACAGAGGATGAGATGGCTGGATGGCATCACGGACTTGATGGACATGAATCTGAGTGAACTCCAAGAGATGGTAATGATCAGGGAGACCTGGCGTGCTGTGATACATGGGGTCGCAAAGAATCGGACACGACTAAGCAACTGAACTGAACTGATATGACTGTTGAGAGGAATGGAACAATGGGGGAAAATCAGTCCTTAAAGGATTCTTACTTGATTCTCAGATGAACGAAGTTATGGCTTTTATGAGTTTTTTAGGTTGATTTAGTACCAGAAGGCTTAGAGTTCTGGACACCTCAAGAGCCTTGATCCTGTTACACTTTAACTTTTCTTATCATGAAACTGAGCTTTCTTTTTAAAAGATGGTTATACTAATCACATCAACCATAAGGCAAAATGGGACATCCCAGGTGGCTCAGTGGTAAAGAATCTGCCTGTCAACATAGGAGACACAAGAGATGCAGGTTTGATCTGTAGGTCAGGCTGCTGCTACCGCTGCTAAGTTGCTTCAGTCATGTCCAACTCTGTGTGACCCCATAGACGGCAGCCTACCAGGCTCTTCCATCCATAGGATTTTCCAAGATACCCTAAAGAAGAAAATGGCTACCCACTCCAGTATTCTTACCTGGAAAATTCCATGCACAGAGGAGCCTGGTGGGCTACATGCCATGGGGTTGCAAAGAGTAGGACATGACTGAGAACAACACAGCATAGGCAAAACAAAAACCAGAATTGAACATAGTTTATACTGGACCTTGATTCAACTATAAAAGAAACTGGAGGTGTGTGGAGACAGAGAGAAAAGACTGAGTTTTTGGTTCAATGCCTACTTATTTTTAGTTTTATTTTGTGTTCCCTGAAAATGATAATTGAACTAACACAAAGTATGGTACTTCCAAAAGCCTCAGGTATATAATTTCTGACTCTTCATTTTTCTAATGCATTTAAGCAAGAGAGAAGAGTCTGGTAAGACATAAACAAGATGGGTAGGAAACCTTCCTTTTGGAAAATGGAAGATGTGAAGTTAATTGAATGGTTCTCATAAATTAGTGAATGTCTTTAGCAACAACAAAAGCACTTTGTAGTGAATACATAATCATTTTACTCCAGATGGTTTTGTCATAACTTGCAAGTTTTAAAGCATTTTAGAAAATTTCCCTTGGGTTCTGTGAAATACTTCTATAATACTTGGTAACATGTGTCACCACATCACTTTTATTTATGACTGTGAATTTTCCCCATTACAACTAGTTTCTATTAGTTGAAAAAGAAGAATGCATAAAGGTGATGGTAATAAAAACCAAGAAGACATTTATTTTGTGTAACTCCAGTGTAGCACATAAATTCACCTTGTCAGGAGCAGAAATGTTTTTTGTTCAATTTCAAAGCAATAGATTTTTTTTTTTTTTGATGAAAGTGGCAGGTATGTCTAAATATGTTCTAGGGAGCTGTCAGTAGTGATAGCTTGAGAGAAAAAACTGTAAATAAAGTGATAATTGCTTTCAAAGATTTGTAGACATGTATGAGCCTTTGGCAGTAATTTAATGATTAAACATTTTGAAATATAGAGATATTAATATTATATGTCCATTGAAAATCATTCCAAATAAAAACAACAATCACAGAAACATAAAATGGTCAACATATTCTAGGATGAATTCAGTATTTTAAAAATACATTTAAAAAAATGATCTTAAACCATGAGAACCTAGATGTATAGAGCTTACTTATGAGCTGACTATATAAAATTTTAAGAGATTGATGAACTTTGTACATGTATGGATATAAACTTTCACTTTCATTTCAGTAAATATTTGCAATACAATTTAATATCATCAGTTAGAACACTGGCTACATATGTTAGCATAATGAATTTAACAAAATGATTTTTTTTTCTATGAGATGGCAGAAAATGCTTAGGGAAAATTAAAATTCAAGTATGAGAGATAAAAAAAATAACAATCAATGTAGTAAAAAATATTGGAGACAAGAGATAGCTAGAAACACTACAAAGGGATTTGTAAACATTGAATTTTACCCAAAGACTGTAGTGGCATCAGGACAGCAGATGGCAAAGTGCTAACAGCACAGGAAGACATCCAAAACCACTGGAAAGTATAATTCAAGAAGCTATATGAGGTACCAAGGGACCATATAGATGGTACCAAGTGTGAGGCAATCATCTGCACAGCCATAAAATAACATTCACCTTTCCTGGCAGAGAAGGAAGCTGCAGTAAACAAGATCAAACTGGGAAAGGCACATGGTACAACATTACAAATGAACTCATAAACGAGGTGGCAACTGTGCACTAAGTGTCCTTCATAAAACCTGTCAGTGGGCAAATGGGAAGCAAGGGACTGGTCAAGTATCAGTGCAAATCAATCCATATAACACTTCCCTAACCATCCAGACGTGAAAGAAAGCAAGAGTCACTGAGAATCTTTGCTTTCAGGTATAAATGTTAGGCTGCCACACTTTGAGAACTATCTATGAAGAGAGACAACCTAGGGGTCAGAGAAGAAGATGAGAGAGAGAGGGGATGAATGACATGTCTGTTTTTATCTGACAAGATAGCCCAAACAGATTTTCTACTTAGATTCCACTGATTGCTGTTGTTCAATTGCTAAATCATGTCTGACCATTTGTGACCCCATGAACTGTAGAATGCCAGCTCATCTGTCTTCCACTATCTTCTGGAGTTTGCTTAGATTCATGTCTATTGAGTCCCTGCTGCTATCTAACCATCTCATCTTCTGCTGCCCCCTTCTCCTTTTGCCTTCAATCTTTTCCAGCATCAGGGTCTTTTCCAACGAGTTGGTTCTTCACATTAGGTAGCAAAATTACTGGAGCTTGAACTTCATCAACAGACCTTTCAATGAATATTCAGGGTTGATTTCCTTTAGGATGGACTGGTTTGATCTCCTTGCAGTCCAAAGGACTCACAAGAGTTTTCTCCAGCACCACAGTTTGAAAGCATCAATTCTCCAGCACTCATTCCTCTTTATGGTACAACTCTCCCATCCATAGATGATTACTGCAAAGTGCTGCTGCTGCTGCTGCTAAGTCACTTCAGTTGTGTCCGACTCTGTGCGACCCCATAGATGGCAGCCCACCTGTCTCCCCCATTCCTGGGATTCTCTAGGCAAGAACACTGGAGTGGGTTGCCATTTCCTTCTCCAAAGCATGAAAGTGAAAATTAAAAGGGAAGTCACTCAGTTGTGTCTGACTCTTAGCAACTCCAAGGAGCTAGCATCTCCCCCCAAAAAATCTGTCACTGCTTTCACATTTTCCCCTTCTATTTACCATGAAGTGATGGGGCCAGATGTGATCTTAATTGTTTTAAATGTTGAGTTATGAAGATATTTAGACCATTGAGTGCAAATTGAAAGAGCTTATGATGCTTTAGAGAGATAACTTGCTTATAATAGTAGGTCATCACTTTTCCAAACACTGAAGATACTAAACATATATCTAGTAGTGATTCAGCAAGTGTGAGGATTAAATACCTTATAGTATTATGAATTTGGATAATATATGAAGATTTAACCCTAAAAAACCCCAAAGACAAATAAAATTGCTTGAAGGAGCTTTGTAAAGATCCAAACTTGTTAAAATTTTTTTCAACTATTAAAACCAAAATGCTAGTACGAAGTTTGTCCCATGCCTCCATTTCTCACGAACACTGTAATTCTGGTTTTCTTTACTACATGTACGTTGGGGTGTTGGGGCTGGGGATTGGGAGACATGAATGGTATCAAGGTTTATCAGTTCCCTCCAGCCAAAGACCACAAGTGGCAGCAATTAAACAAGTTGGATTTAATACACTTTGAAACAAAGGAGAATGCATACCTCCCGGATCTGTGAAACATCTTATTAAGAAGAAATTATAAAGAAATTGTAAGATTTGTGCTTATGTTAGGTGATTTGGGGGGAAATTTTTAAAGAAGTCAGACTTTGCTCTGGAGGCAGGGCTAATTCTATGGGTATCTTAATAGATTTTATCTAAAGTGAAGACTAACCCTAGGCTGAAACCATAATTGAGGAAAAAGCAGCAGCCACTCTTACTAGCAGGATAGAGAATGTTTGGTCATTTTTGTGGCTCAGACAATGATCCCGTTTGGTCTATGTTCAGACATGATTATGAAGTAGTCTTGGTTTTGTTTTAATCCATCATGGTCACATTGGCCTTGTCTAAGTTTGATGCTCTTTGAAAGTATTTATGTTCATCAGGCGAATACCATGGCCTGAGTGCCAAGCCAGTGTGCAGCAACAAGGTCTAGGTTACATTGCCAGGAAGTCACTTGTTTATCAAGGGTTGCTTTCCTTTTTTTCAGTGTTTAGTGGTATATTCAGCTAATTGCTAATAGGTATTGTATTTTCCGAATGTGGCCCAATATAATAATCCCTCCCTATTCTCTATTATTGAAGCAGTTGAATCTCTATTGCATTCTACATCTGAGTTTTCTGCTTGCTTGCAAAGCCAGTTTGCATATTCAGTAAGTGTGAAGAAGGCTGAGCGCCGAAGATTTGATGCTTTTGAACTGTGGTGTTGGAGAAGACTCTTGAGAGTCCCTTGGACTGCAAGGAGATCTAACCAGTCCATTCTGAAGGAGATCAACCCTGGGATTTCTTTGGAAAGAATGATGCTAAAGCTGATACTCCAGTACTTTCGCCACCTCATGGGAAGAGTTGACTCATTGGAAAAGACTGATACTGGGAAGGATTAGGGGCAGAAGGAGAAGGGAACGACCGAGGATGAGATGGCTGGATGGCATCACAGACTCGATGCACGTGAGTCTGAGTGAACTCTGAGAGATGGTAATGAACAGGGAGGCCTGGCGTGCTGCGATTCATGGGGTCGCAAAGAGTTGGACGTGACTGAGCGACTGAACTGAACTGAACTGATGTGTATTAAAAATGAAAAATTAAGAAAATTATATTTTCCTTCAAAAATATGATCCTCTTTCAGTATTTCTTATTTTGTTATACTTCTGAACTAAAATCCTAAGAGATATCTTCCACTTCGTGTTACCTTCTCCTTACTGTGAATCCAAAGTGTTGTCAAATCTTATAGAGTATAGCAACTACAACAACAAAAACCACCTCCTAAATATATCTTTAATTCTCCACTTTAATTCCTGCCTGGTTCCTACTCTGGGCTCTGAACTATCTCTAGAATTATACTGCTTCAAAATTTCCCTGTCCCCATCCATTTCATTTCATCTAGGTAATTTTCATCTTGTTTGACTTCTTTCCAGCACTTGGCACAATTGCCAACACTTCTGCTTAAAGGTTACCTTCCAGTTATTTCCAAAGAAAGATTACTTTGATATTTCTCATACCTTAGTGGTAAGTGAATCCCGTTCTTTAATCCTTGACAATTTTAAATGTTAAGATTTCAGGAATTCTACTCTCAACTTGCATAGGTGTCAGTTTGCTCATCACTCTAAACCTTTTCACTGTCCTCTGCCTTGCCCGAACTGTTGAGGCTGAACTGACCACTGTGGTCTGCATCACACAGGCTCTCTCACACCTTGGGGCCCCCAACTACTTCTCAGTTCAAAGGTAGTCAGGCACCTTCATTTCCATGGTCTTGACACTGCCTACCCTCCTGTAAGCCTCAGCTTTTCAACCCCTAGTGCTTCACACTCTTGTGATTCTCCTGGTGCCTCCACATCTTCTATTTATTGTATACCCTGCCCATACTTGCAATATAAAACTCTGTTCAAAATCCTGGTTCATGAGATTGGGACCATGGAGATGGTCAGGACTCTGAGTGACTCATAAACATTGGTTCTTTCTAGATTTCCTAGATTATCATCTCAATAAGTCTTTAACTTCTTTAACTTTCTTGATTTTCATGCATATCTTGACTGAATTTTCAATCAATACTTCTAACTACTCCCTCTATATATTCAAGTTTTATACTTCATGGACACTTCAAATGCACTGTTTTAAAAACATTTCCTTCAAAGTCACTCCCCTTTACATCTTTGTGGTCTTCCTAAATAACAACCTAATCTACCTCATTGGGTGAGCTAAAAACCCAGAAGTCTTTCTAAATCATCTGTTTCATCCAGTTGCAATCAAATTGCATCAGTATTCCTAAAAACTTGTTATTTTCATTAAATATCAATGCAAAAAATTTATAAACACTACTGTCTCTTGAGTTTGAAAAAATGTATCTGTTGTCTCTCCCTTCCTAATCACATCCTCTTCCTCTTCAGAAGTAGCTAATATCCTGATATTTGTATTTACTTATTAAAGAAGTCTCATAGTATTTTCAATTTATTATATTTTATATTTGTAGCTGTTTGTTCTTAAAATTAGCTTAGTCCTTTTTAGTGTTTTTTGTTTTCTTCTTACATTATCAATTAATCTTCTTAAAGATTTAGTAAATATACTTGCTTTATATTTCAGTTATAATTTATATTCCAGATATAATTCTAATATTGTGATAATTCCAATATTTGAAGTCTTTGCAGGTTCTGCTCTGTATTGCACATAGGATCTTCATTTGTCATCTTCTGGTAATTTTCTATAAGCCTGTATTTCCTAAAATTTACCAGTGAGAATGCTTTGAGGTTTCTTTTGGAGAAGATTTTCATTTATCTCTCTTACATGCCTGTGTCTACTTCTAGGCAGGAATCATTTTAATTACACTTTTGCCTTGAGTTTTTCACACCATGAAATTGTATCATCTCATATGGCAAAAGTGTGTGAGTCTAGCTTTATTTGTAAAATATCTGGGGAGACTTTTTCTTCTCTTGTTGCAATTCTCCATGAACTGTGGAGGTGGCAGGGGATGTATTTATATACCATTTATCTTTGTGTGCTATGCTAAAGTTTATATATTTGGTGATTCTATATCTAAGCAGAAAGTCTACTATTAAATCTCCACTCTTGGGTGGTCTTCTGCCTTTCCTGAGCTTTTTCCTTTGTTTACTTTGATTAAAAAAAATTATAATGTGCTTAAGTTCAACATGCTTGTCAAATGTTTTGAAATCAACAATTGCTTAT
>SJYF01000353.1:3076437-3088473 GCA_006410515.1 Procapra przewalskii | reverse complement strand
ATGACTAGACTTTTAGTAACTGTTGTACTATGTTGTTACTATAATGGAAGTGAGTTTACAATATAGCAATAGGCTAATTTTATTTCCCATTTAGTTTCTAGTTAAATACAGAAACATAAGAACATGGAGAGAACTGAATTTATAGTGTACTAATAACAATAGTGAAGAAAGCTGAGCACCGAAGAATTGATGCTTTTGAAATGTGGCATTGGAGAAGACTCTTGAGAGTCCCTTGGACTGAAAGGAGATCCAACCAGTCCATCCTAAAGGAGATCAGTCTTGGGTGTTCATTGGATGGACTGATGATAATACTTTGGCCACCTCATGTGAAGGGTTGACTCACTGGAAACTCCCTGACGCTGGGAGAGATTGGGGGCAGGAGAAGGGGATGACAGAGGATGAGATGGCTGAATGGCATCACCGACTCGATAAACATGAGTATGAGTAAACTCTGGGAGCTGGTGACGGACAGGAGGCCTGGCGTGCTGCGATTCATGGGTCGCAGAGTCGGACACAACAGAGCGACTGAACTGAACTTAATAACAATAGTAATTTTTGCTTTCAGACATTTTTAGTTTACAAAGTCCTCTCAACAACAGTATTTTTTCTTGATGAAGTTAAAAGAATGATGCCTTTCAGCATAATATGAGCTGGAGTATACTAACACTCTGTTTTTTTCCTATCGGATCCCTATTTTGGATCTCTCTTTTCCTGTATATTTTCAGTTATATCCTCTATTTAATATTTTACTATTTTGGAAAATATTTTTTGTTGTTTCTGAATTGTTAGTTTCCCCTGCCTTCCCTGCCTAGGTAGTAATGTCAGCATAAATTACTTTTAGGTATTTAAAAAAATTGTGCAAAGATAATAATATCTTATTGATACTGTAAAGCAAATTTGTAATTATAAATTTTAAGGATATTGCCTAAGTAGCGTTCTGTATCCCTGGATGTTCCAGTTTCCCTTCCACTAACACTTTTTTCACTTGAAGAACTTCTGTTTGCATTCTTTTTAAATCACCCAAGATACTTTTAACCAACCCAAGAAGTACTTTTCCTCCTTCTTTATTCCTGAAACATATTTTTGTTGAACAAAGGATTCTGGATTGACAGTTTTTTTTCTTTCAACCTTTAAATATGGCTTACCACTTTCCTCTGGCTTCTCAAATCATTGTGAGTGAGAAATTTACATTCATTTCAATAATTATTCTTCTCTAAATAATGTGATGTTTTTCTTTGGTTGCTTTCCAGACCTTTACTTATCTTTTGATTTTCAGCAATTTGATCATTATGAGTCTGGATGCAGTTTTATTAATATTTATCTATTTGGGGTTTACTGAATGTCTTGGATCTCTATATTTATACCTCATTAACTTTCGGAAGCTGGCAGCTATTATTTCCTCTCACATTTTTCCTGATATCTTTAGGGTGAAAATGACTAAAAGAAGAAAGAGAAAATCTGAAGCAGTGCTGGCAATATTATATATGTTAGTATGAATTCTCAGTACTTGAATAAGAACATGTAGAAAATTCATCTAGTTCTGCACTTGATTCTGTACCCTAATGTATGTAAATTGTATGTAAATTGTCAATAAAAATATATCTACGTATAGATAGATTGATAAATAGATCCTTAGTCTTCTGCACAAACTACCAATCTCTGTAGTTCAAATGAGCTACCAAACTTCAAACACATTTAGCTTCTTTTAGTCTTTGTCAGTTTCTTAGTTCTTCTTTTATTTTTTCACCTTGATATTTTAGAAGTATATAAGACAGTCTACTTTCTACTTTTTTGTCTTTTTATACTTTTCATGAGGTTCTCATGACAAGTATACTGGGATGGTTTGCCATTTGCTCCTCCAGTGGGCCACGTTTTGTCAGAACTCTCTGCTATGATCTCTGCATCTTGGGTGGCCCTACATGGCATGACTGATAGCTTCATAAACTTATGCAAGCCCCTTCATCACAGCACAGAAGTGATCTGTGAAGAGGATCTGACTAAATACAGATTTCCAAAGAACAGCACAGAGAGACAAGAGGCCTTCTTCAATGAACAGTGTATAAAAATAGAAGAAAACAACAGAAAGGGAAAGACTAGAGATCTCTTCAGGAAAATTGGAGATATCAAAGGAACATTTCCTCAAAGAAGGGTACAATAAAGGATGTAAATGGTAAAGATCTAGCAGACACTCAAGAGATCAAGAAGAAATGGAAAGAATACATGGAAGTCCTGTATAAAAAGATCCAGATGAACCCAGTGACTAGGATGGTGTGGTTAGCCACCCAGAGCCGGGAATTCTGGAAATCAGTCAAGTGGACCTTAGGAAAAACTGCCATTAATAAAGCTGGTGGATGCAGCAAAATTCCAGTGAAGTGAAGGTGCTCAGTCGTGTCTGACTCTTAGCAACCTCATGGACTGTAGACTACCAGACTCCTCCATCCATGGGATTTTCCAGGCAAGAGTACTGGAGTGGGCTGCCATTTCCTTCTTCAGGGGACCTTCCCAACCCAGCAATTGAATCCAGGTTTCCCAGGCTGCAGACAGATGCTTTATTGTCTGAGCCACCAGGGAAGCCCTGTAAAATTCCAGTAGACCAATTCAAAATCCTAAAGGATGATGCAATCAAGGTGTTACATTAAATATGTCTGCACATCTGGAAGACCCAGTAGTGGCCACAGGACTGGAAAAGGTCAATCCTCATCCCAATTCCCAAGAAGGGTATTACTAAAGAATGTTCTACCATCTCCCATGCTAGTAAGGTCTTGCTTAAAATCTTGCATACTAGGCCTCAACATTATGGGAACCAATAACTTTCAGACGTTCAATTTGGATTTAGAAAAGGTAGAGGAACCAGAGATCAAATTGCCAATATTTGCTGGATCATAGAGAAAGCCAGGGAATTTAAATAAATAAATAAACCATCTACCTGTTTCAGAGAGTACACAAAAGCCTTTGGCTGTATAGATCATAATAAACTATGGAAAGCTCTTAAAGAGATAGGAATTTCAGACCATCTTACCTGTCTCCTGAGAAACCTGTATGTGGGTCAAGAAGCAACATTTAGAACCATGTATGGAACAACTGATTGGTTCAATATTGAGAAAGGAGTGCATCAGATCTGTCTGCTGTCACCCTGTTTGTTTAGCCTATACACTGAACATATCATGAGAAATACCAGGCTGAATGAGTTACAGGTTGAAATCAAGATAGGTGGGAGAAACATCAACAACCTCAGATATGCTGATGATACCACTCTAATGGCAGAAACAAAGAGGGATTAAAGAACCTCTTGTTGAGGGTGAAGGAGGACAGTGAAAAAGCCAGCTTACAACAACAACAACAAACCAAAAAACCTAAGATCATGGCATCTAGCCACATCATTTTATGGAAAATAGAGGGGGAAACTGTACAAGTAGTAACAGATTTCTTCTTGGGCTCTAAAATCCCTGCAAATGGTGAATGCACTCATGAGATTAGAAGATGAATGCTTCTTGGTGGGAAAACTATGACAAATCAAGACAGTGTGTTAAAAGTCAGAGATATTACTCTGCCAACAAAGGTCTATATAATCAAGGCTATGGTTTTCCCAGTGGTAATGCATGATTGTGAGAGATGGACCATAAGGAAGGTGGAATGCTGAAGAATTGATGCTTTTGAAATATGGTGCTGGAGAAGACTCCTGAGAGAGTCCCTTGGAAAGCAAGAAGATCAGACCAGTCAATCTTAAGGGAAATCAACCCTGAATACTCTTTGGAAGTATTGATGCTGAAGTTGAAACGCCAGTGTTTTGGTCATCTGATGGGAACAGTTAATTCATTGGAAAAGTCCCTATGCTGGGAAAGATTAAGGTCAGGAGAATAAGAGGGTATCAGAGAATAAGAAGATTGGATAACATCACTGATGCAATGGACATGAACTTGGGCAAACTTCAAGATATGATTGAAGGATAGAGAGGCCAGATGTGCTGCAGTCCATGGGGTCACAAAAAATGGGACACAACTGAGCAACTGAACAACAACAAAACTGTCATGTAGTATATTTCTCAATTTGAGTTTTCTTGTCTCCTCATTAATACACTCAATTTATGCATTTTTTTTGGCAGGAACACCACTCATAAAAATACATTTTGGTTAGTTAGAAAGATAATTTTGGAGAATGTCAGTAGCATATACTGAAACAGGAGGAGGGCATGGCAACCCACTCCAGTATTCTTACCTGGAGAATCTCCATTGACAGAGGAGCCTGGTTGGCTACAGTCTATGGGGTTGAAAAGATTTGAACACGACTGAGCAACAAAGCACAGCACAGCACACATACTGAAGCAGAGTTAATAAAACAAACAAAAAAAGTATATGCATATGTAAAACTACAATTCACTCTAGAAAGCTTTTATAAATTGGAGATCCAACAAGTCCATTGTAAAGGAGATCAGTACTGGGTGTTCTTTGAAGGAATGATGCTAAAGCTGAAACTCCAGTACTTTGGCCACCTCATGAGAAGAGCTGACTCATTGGAAAAGACTCTGATGCTGGGAGGGATTGAGGGCAGGAGGAAAAGGGGACAACAGAGGATGAGATGGCTGGACGGCATCACTGACTCAATGGACGTGATTTTGAGTGAACTCCGGGAATTGGTGATGGACAGGGAGGCCTAGTGTGTGGCGATTCATGGGGTCGCAAAGAGTCAGACATGACTGAGCAACTGAACTGAACTGAACTGGTACATACTTGGAGTGATAAATTATTTTATCATGAACATTTCACCTTTTGTTGTGACTTTTTAGCAAGAATAGTCTCAATATACCAAATGTATACTGTCACAGAGTAAGTTTTGAACAATAGTATAAACTCTTACTCTTAAAGGATTATAATAATTCCGTGTACTTAGAGTCATGGTGATTTATAAGCTGTCATTACAAAAGGCAAACACATAAATGAAAGAAATTAATCTTGAAGAAAGCCAAATATTTAAGGTCAGAAACCTCAACCTCAATAGTCAGTCAATGTGAGAAAAACTGCCCCAGATTAATATGAGGCCAGATAATAGTAGTGCCAGTGATAAAGAACCCACCTGCCAATGCTAGAAACATAAGAAATGCAGGACCGATCCCTGGGTCGGGAAGATTTCCTGAAGAAGGATATGGAAACCACTCCAGTATTCTTGTCTGGAGAATCCCATGGAGAGAAGAGCCTGGTGGGCTACAGTCCATAGCATTGCAGAGTTGAACATGACTGAAGCAACTTAGCATGGAGCACACATGTAATACTCAGGTAAAGGCTTCCTTGTGGCTCAGCTGGTAAAGAATTTCCCTGCAATGCAGGTTTGAGCCATAGGTCAGGAAGATCCCCTGGAGAAGGAATGGCTACTCACTCCAGTATTCTTGCCTGGAGAAGCCCATAGACAGAGGAACTGACAGGCTACCGTCCATGGGGTCACAAAGAGTCAGACATGACTGAGTGACTAAAACGTTTACACTTTCAATACTCAGGTAAATGGTATAACTAAGATTATAGACAACTCTATTATTATAATTTTGTATTCATGATGCTTAAAAAATATATATTTTTGACTCATGATACGGGCACAGAGTCCTTTCTAACAAAGCTATTTGGTGCATCAGGGATGTTCCCTGGGAGTAAGGAGAGGTTCTGGTTACCTATTGATACTTCTTAACATATCGTAAAACTAAGTTGTCTGAAACAACTATTTTATTTTACTTACAGTTTTGAGTCTAGTTTTTGAGATGTACTTTTCACAGTGGTTCAGCTCTGACACAAATGAGATGGCTGGGGTTGGTGGATGGCTAGGATTCAATTCCAATATGGAATCTTCCTTCACATGTCTGGTACCTAGATTCTGTAGGCTTTATTTATTTATTTATTTATTTTTTACCACATGGCACTTCATCTTCCAGAGGGCCTCAGTGTAGTCTGGGTTTTTCACAGCATGCTAGTTTTAGTATGTCTCCACTTTACATAGAATCTGACTTCTTAAAACAGAAAATAGAAGCTGCTATGCCCATTAAAGGCTGTACAATGAAATGATTCATCCAGCCTCAATGCCTAAGAAGAAGGAGATAGGCAAGGTCACATGGAAGAGATTACATTGAATGAGAGGTATTCTGTGGCTATCTTTAGAAGATCCTATTTCAACTATGGTGAATTTAGAAGAAAAACCACTGTGAATTCTGTGGACTAAGATTTTTGTTATATATATGAGAACTTACACAATTTTGTGAGATGCCAGTGTTGTTAATTGGGGTTTTCAAGGGTGTCCCACTTTATATAAGAAGAGATCATTTTCAGAGTATAATGGTTGCTATTTCAATTCCAGCTCCAAAAAAGTTACATGAAATTTCAGTTTTGACCAACATTAATCCAGAAACATACAAGAAAGGGGATGCTAAGAAACATAGTTCCATAAACATAGCTCCATATACCAAGATCTAACACTGCAGGGAAGAAGGAGGGATGTTACAATTTCCAACATCACAGCAGCTCCCTCTTCACATTAGAGTGAGTGTGTGTGTGTGTGTGTGTGTGTGTGTGTGTGCATGTTTCTGTGATCAATCTATTCACCTATAATATGCATGTCAATTAATATAGTATGGATTAGGCCATAAAAATTATAAATTGAGGACTGGTATCCATGTAATGTAAACACTTGGCTTTGGTTCATTACTTTTTTTTTTTAATCCAAGAGAAAATGAAATAGTACAGAGAGAAGTACAATCTTTAGACAGAAAGGAAAATATCTGCAGCAGAACTGTTACTCTAAGAAAGGAGCATTTTTAAGCTTTTACCTAAAAAAATGTAAACAAGAAAAATGGCTGTCTGAGGAGGCCTTACAAATAGCTATGAAAAGAAGAGAAGTGAAGAGCAAAGGAGAAAAGGAAAGATATATCCATTTGAGTACGGAGTTCCAAAGAATAGCAAGGAGAGATAAGAAAGCCTTCCTCAGTGATCAATGCAAAGAAATAGAAGAAAATAACAGAATGGGAAATAATAGAGATATCTTCAAGAAAATCAAAAATACAAAGGGAACATTTTATGCAAAGATGGGCTCAATAAAGGACAGAAACGGTATGGACTTAACAGAAGCAGAAGATATTTAAGAAGAGGTGGCAAAAACACAGAAAACTGTACAAAAAAATATCTTTAATACAGAGATAATCACGACATGGTGTGATCATTCCCCTAGAGCAAGACATCCTGGAATGTGAAGTCAAGTGGGCCTTAGGAAATATCACTACAAACAAAGCTAGTGGAGGTGATGGAATTCCAGTTGAGTTATTTCTAACCCTAAAAGATGATGCCATGAAAGTGCTGCACTCAATATATCAGCAAATTTGGAAACCTCAGCAGTGGCCACAGGACTGGAAAAGGTCAGTTTTCATTCCAATCCCAAAGAAAGTCAATGCCAAAGAATGTTTAACCTACTGCACAATTGTACTCATCTCACATGCTAGTAAAGTAATGCTCAAAATTCTCCAAGCTAGGCTTCAGCAATACATGAACCATGAACTTCCAGATGTTCAAGCTGGATTTAGAAAAGACAAAGGAACCAGAGATCAAATTGCCAGCATTGCCGGATCATGGAAAAAGCAAGAGTGTTCCAGAAAAACATCTATTTCTGCTTTATTGACTATGCCAACGCCTTTGACAGTATGGATCACAATAAAGGGTTGGAAAATTCTGAAAGAGATGGGAATACCAGACCACCTGACCTGCCTTTTGAGAAACCTGTATGCAGGTCAAGAAGCAACAGTTAGAACTGAACATGGAACAACAGAGTAGTTCCAAATAGGAAAAGTAGTACGTCAAGGCTGTGTATTGTCACCCAGCTTATTTAACTTATTTGCAGAGTACATCATGAGAAACGCTGGGCTGGATAAAGCACAAGGAATCCAGAATGCCAGGAGAAATAGCAATAACCTGATATGCAGATGACACCACCCTTATGGCAGAAAATGAAGAGGAACTAAAAAGGCTCTTGATGAAAGTGAAAGAGGAGAGTGAAGAAGTTGGCTTAAAGCTCAAAATTCAGAAAACGAAGATCATGGCATCTGGTCCCATCACTTCATGGCAAATAGATGGGGAAACAGTGGAAACTGTGGCTGACTTGAATTTTGGGGGCTCCAAAATCACTGCAGATGGTGATTGCAGCCATGAAATTAAAAGATGCTTACTCTTTGGAAGGAAAGTTACGAACAACCTAGATAGAATATTGAAAAGCAGAGACATTACTTTGTCAGCAAAAGTCCATTTAGTCAAGGTTATGGTTTTTCCAGTAGTCATGTATGGAAGTGAGAGTTGGACTACAAAAAAAGCTGAAGTCAGAAGAATTGGTGCTTTTGAACTGTGTTGTTGGAGAAGACTCTTGAGAGTCCCTTGGACTGCAAGAAGATCCAACCAGTCCATCGTAAAGGAAATCAGTCCTGGGTGTTCATTGGAAGGACTGATGTTGAAGCTGAAACTCCAATACTTTGACCACATGATGCGAAGAGCTGACTCATTTGAAAGGACCCTGTTGTTGAGAAAGACTGAAGGCAGGAGGAGAAGGGGATGGCAGAGGATGAGATGGTTAGATGTCATCACCGACTCAGTGGACATGAGTTTGGGAAACTCCCGGAGTTGGTGATGGACAGGGATGCCTGGTGTGCTGTGGTTCATGGAGTTGCAGAGAGTCGGACACGATTGAAGTGACTTCACAGCAGCAGCAGACTTTTTAATAGCATCCATTCTGACTGGTGGGAGTTGGTACCTCATTGTGGTTTTAATTTGCATTTCTCTGATAAACTGTGATGTTGAGTGTCTTTTCATGTGTTTGTTAGCCATCTGTATGTCTTTTTTGGAGAAAGGTCTTTTTAGTTCTTTGTCCCTTGTTTTTGATTGGGTGGTTTATTTCTCTGAAATTGAGCTGCAGGAGCTGCTTGTATATTTTTGAGATTATTTGTGAGTTGCTTTGTTTGTTATTATTTTCTCCCATTCTGAAGGCTGTCTTTTCACCTTGCTTAGTTTCCTTCATTTTGCAAAAGCTTTTAAGTTTAATTAGGTCTTATTTGTTTATGTTTGCCTTTATTTCTATTACTCTGGGAGGTGGGTCACAGAGGATCCTGCTGTGATTTATGTCAGAGTATTTGGCCTATGTTTTCCTCTAGGAGTTTTATAGTTTCTGGTCTTATATTTAGATCTCTAATCCATTTTGTGTTTATTTTTGTGTATGGTGTTAGAAAGTGTTCTAGTTTCATTCTTTTACAAGTGGTTGAACAGTTTTACCAGCACCACTTGTTAAAGAGATTGTCTTTTCTCTATTGTATATTATTGCCTCATTTTCAAGGATAAGGTGTCCATTGGTGTATGGATTTCTCTCTGGGCTTTCTATTGTGTTCCATTGATCTATATTCCTGTTTTTGTGTCAGCACCATATTGACTTAGTGACTGTAGCTTTGTAGTATAGTCTGAAGTCAGGCAGGTTGATTCGTCCAGTTCCATTCTTCTTTCTCAAGATTGCTTTGGTTGTCGAGGTTTTTTGTATTTCCGTGCAAGTTTTGAAATAATTTGTTCCAGTTCTCCAAAAAATACTGTTGGTAGCTTGATAGGGATTGCAATGAATCTATAGATTGCTTTAGGTAGTATACTCATGGGCTTCCCTGGTGGCTCAGATGGTAAAGAGCCTGTCTATAATGTGGGAGACCCAGGTTCGATCCCTGGGTCAGGAAGACCCCCTGAAGAAAGAAAGGGCAATCTACTCCAGTACTATTGCCTGGAAAATCCCATGGACAGAGGAGTCTGGTAGGCTACAGTCCATGGGATCACAAAGAGTCAGACACGACTGTGCGACTAATCACACAGTATACTCATTTTCACTATATTGATTCTTCCGATCCTTGAACATGGTCTTCATCTATTTGTGTCATTTTTGATTTCTTTCATCAGTGTTTTATAGCTTTCTATATATAGGTCTTTTGTTTCTTTATGTAGATTTATTCCTAAGTATTTTATTCTTTTTGTTGCAATGGTGAATGTAATTGTTTCCTTAATTTCTCTGTTTTCTCATTATTAGTGCATAGGAATGCAAGGGATTTCTGTGTGTTAACTTCATATCCTGCAATTTCACTATATTCATTGATTAGCTCTAGTAATTTTCTGATGGAGTCTTTAGGGTTTTCTATGTACAAGATCATGTCATCTGCAAATAGTGATAGTTTTAAGTCTTTTCCAATTTGGATCCCTTTTATTTCTTTTTCTTTTCTGATTGCTGTGGCTAAAACTTCCAAAACTGGCACCCTTTCCTTGGTCCTGACTTTAGGGGAAATGCTTTCAATTTTTCACCACTGAGAAGAATTCTTGCTATGGGTTTATCATGTATATGAGACTTCCCTGGTGGCTCAGATGGTAAAACGTCTGTTTACAATGCGAGAGACCCAGGTTTGATCCCTGAGTCGGGAAGATCTCCCGGAGAAGGAAATGGCAATCCATTCCAGTACCATTGCCTGGAAAATCCCAGGAACAGAGGAGCCTGGTAGGCTACCATCCATGGGCTCGCAAAAAGTCGGACATGACTGAGCGACTTTATTCCATTTATCATATATGGCTTTTATTACGTTGAGGTATGTTCCTTCTTTGCCTGCTTTCTGGAGGTTTTTTATCACAAATGGATGTTGAATTTTGTTAAAGGCTTTCTCTGCATCTGTTGAGATAATCATATGGCTTTTGTCTTTCAATTTGTTAATGTGGTGTATCACATTGATTGATTTGCAAATATTGAAGAATCCTTGCATCCTTGGGATAAAGACCACTTGATCATGAAGTATGATCTTTTTACTATGTTGTTGAATTCTGTTTGCTAGAATTTTGTTAAGGATTTTTGCATCTATGTTCATCAGTGATATTGACCTGTAGAATTCTTTATTATTATTATTTTTGGCATCTTTGTCTGGTTTTGATAATAGCATAATGGTGGCCTCTTAGAATGAGTTTGGTGGTTTACCTTCCTCCACAATTTTTTGGAAGAGGTTGAGTAGGATAGGTGTTAGTGCTTCTCTAATTTTTTGGTAGAATTCACCTGTGAAGTCATCTGGTCCTGGGCTTTTGTTAGTTGAATTTTTATTACAGTTTCAATTTCCTTGCTTGTGATGGGCCTTTTAAGATTTTCTATTTCTCTCTGGTTCAGTTTTGGAAAGGTTATACTTTTCTGAGAATTAGTCCATTTCGTTCAAGCTGTCCATGAAGAGGTTAAATTAGGAGTTAAAACTAAAGTAGTTTCAGTTCAGAAAGAAGGTCAATAATATGAAAGATTTGAATGGATTTTGCAGTGTACAGAAGACGTGATAACTTTTCTAGGTATGACAGCTCTTACTCTGTTACTCCCTATTATTTATAGGTATTTTATAGAAAGTCTTTGTTTTTAATTGGGAAGTACCTCAATTTCTACAAGAGGGCAATATTCTTAGTCTAAAAATATATATCTCCGTTGAGCTCTGTCTTCTGGAAAATAGATTTACATGTTTGGTATAAACATTGATCAAAGACCTACTGTTAGAATTTTCATGCATAAAAGTTACATATCAAACTCTGAATCTCCACCCAAAGTGTACTGTATGTTGCCTTTCTTCTCATTGCAGTATACTAAAAAAAAAAAAAAAAAAAAAAACTTTGGTCAAATGTTCTGTTAATACTTTGTCATATATAGTACAGCCAGATAACTGAGTTCCTTGGCTAATATAAATTTTAAATAAGCAAGATGCATAATGTTATTTTAAATTACTAATGTAGAAAATATGATATATTTAATAATTTTATACATTAAAATTATAATAATAAATTTATATTTAAATTACAAGTATAATTACATATTAAATTACACATATCATTTTAAGTTTGTAATATTTCTCAATACTACTGTGGTCTATAGCAATTATTAGTTAATAATATTCATTATATATTTTATTGTATGTGAGCATTTGAAAAGCTACACTTATATTTCATCATGAAGGAAAATAATTTGTTTATGGAAGAAGGTATACCATCCTCC
>SJYF01000353.1:3058731-3070432 GCA_006410515.1 Procapra przewalskii | reverse complement strand
CACATATATACCACACATCTGTGAAACACTAATTTGTTAGTAAATAACAGCACAATTATTTGGCAATTTTGACCCAAGAAATAAAAGCACAACCATAAATAAATATCCAGCATCTGAATGCAATACTGATTTATTTAGAATAATTATTCTAATAATTGATATTAATACTTAATACTATATTTTATGTCCCTTATGATTCATTATAATTAACATCATCATCATTATTATAGTATAATTACTATTACCTATTAAGTATTAAGTTTCCCTGGTGGCTCAGATGGTAAAGAATCCGCCAGTGTGGCTATCACATGAGCAAGCAAATATGACAGAGAAACTTGTCACATGTGAAATGGAGCTAATCCACAGAAGCAGCCACCACCCTGTGGCTGAGACACTTGCCAAAGAATGCAGGTGGGCCACCAGAATTACATATTATGTAGTCAAGAAGTTTACATGAAAGTGCTAGTGTGCAATGGATGGTCCACCAGAAATGGTATGCTGGGCAGTTGATGAGACTCACTAGAAAGTGAGCACTAACACTCTTTCATGGGTAGTCACACTATAGGAGGAAAAGTGAAAATGAAAGTTGCTCAGTAGTGTCTGGCTTTTTGTTCCCCAGGGGCTGTAGCCTGCCAGGCTCCACTGTCTGTGGGATTCTCCAGGCAAGAATACTGGAGTGGGTTGCCATTCATTTCTCCAGGCAATCTCCTCAAGCCGGGAATCAAGCTGGGGTCTCCTGCATTGCAGGCAGATGATTTACCATCTGAACCACCCAAAAAGTCCATATAGCTGTAGATCAACATCAAACCCAGAAAACAGTTAATGATACAGTATTTTATAAATACCTCATCCAGTTTCATCAGTGTTTACTTGCACTCATTTGTGTCTGTGCATTTTGTAGTTGTTCCGTCACTCAGTCATGACTGACCTTTTGTGACCCCATGGACTGCAGCAAGGCAGGCATCCTTGTCCCTTACCATCTCCAGCAACTTGCTCAAACTCATGTCCATTGAGTTGGTGATGCCATCCAACCATCATGTCCTCTCTCATTCCCGTCTGCACCTGCCTTCAATCTTTCCCACCGTCAGGGTCTTTTCTAACGAGTGAGACCTATGCATTAGGTGGCCAAAGTATTGGAGCATCAGCTTTAGCATCAGTCCTTCCAATGAAAATTCAAGATTGATTTCCTTTAGGATTGATTGATTGGATATCCTTGCAGTCCAAGGGACTCTCAAGAGTCTTCTCCAACACCACAGTTGAGAAGAATCAATTCTTAGGTGCTCAGTTTTCTTTATGGACCAACATTCACACCCATACATAACTACTGGAAGAACCATATTTTTGACTCTATGGACCTTTGTTAGCAAAGTAATGCCTCTGCTTTTTAATACATTGTCTGGGCTTGTCATAGCTTTTCTTCCAAGGAGCAAGCATCTTTTAATTTAATGGCTGCAGTGACCATCTGTAGTGATATGGAGACCAAGAAAATAAAGTCTGTCACTGTTTACACATTGTTTCCTCATCTATTTGCCATGAAAAAATAGACTGGATACCATGACCCTTGTTTTTTGAATGCTGAGTTTTAAGACAGCTTATTCACTCTCCTCTTTCACCTTCATAAAAAGGCTCTTTAGTTCTTTGCTTTCTGCCATAAAGGTGGTGTCTTCTGCATACCTGAGATTATTATTTCTCCCTGTAATCTTGATTCCAGCTTGTGCTTCATCCAGACCGACATTTCACAAGATGTAATCTGTATATAAACTAAATAAATAGGATGACAATATACAGCCCTGAGATACTTCCTTCTCAATTTTGAACCAGTCTGTTGTTCCATTTCTGGTTCTAACTATTGCTTCTTGACCTTCATAAAGGTTTCGTAGGAGGCAGGAATTCCCATCTCTTTAAAATTTTTCAGTTTGTAGTGATCTACACAGTCAAAGGTTTGGTGTAGTCAATGGAACAGAAGTAGATGTTTTTTTCTGGAATTCTCTTGGTTTTCTATGACCCAGCAGATATTGGCAATTTGATTTCTAGTTCTGCCTTTTCAATATCTAGCTTGAAAATCTGGAAATTCTTGCTTCATATACTACTGAAACCTAGCTTGGAGGATTTTAAGCATTACTTTGCTAGGATGTGAAATGAGTAAAATTGTGTGGTAATTTGAACATTCTTTGGCATTGCACTTTGGGATTGGAATGAAAGCTGATGTTTTCCAGTCCTGTGGCCAATGCAGTTTTCCAAATTTGCTGACATATTGAGTACAGCACTTTCACAGCATCAAGTTTTAAGATTTGAAATGGCTAAGGTGGAATTCCATTACCTCCACTACTTCTGTTTGTAGTGATGCTTCCTAAGGTCCACTTGACTTTGCACTCCAAGACGTCTAGCTCTAGGTTAGTGATCACACTGTCATGGTTATCTGCTCATTAAGATCTTTTAGGTATAGTTGTTCTGTGTATTCTTGCCACCTCTTAATATCTTTTGCTTCTGTTAGGTCCACACCATTTTTGTCCTTTATCTTGCCCATCTTTGCTTGAAATGTTTCCTTGGTATCTCTAATTTTCTTGAAATGATATGTAGCCTTTCTCATTCTATTTTTTCCCTCTATTTCTTTGCATTGGTCACTTAGGAAGTCTTTCTTATCTCTCCATGATATTCTTTGGAACTCTACATTCAGATGGATATATCCTTCCTTTTCTCCTTTGCCTTTCACTTCTCTTCTTTTCTCAGCTTTGTAAGACCTCCTCAGACAACCATTTTCCTTTGAACCATTTATTTATTTATTGAAGGGGTGGTTTTTATCACTGACTCCTGTACAATATTACAAATCTCTGTCCATAGTTCTTCAGGCACTGTCTATCAGATCTAATCCCTTGAATCTGATTGTTACTTCCAATGTATAATCATAAGGTATTTGATTTATGTCATACATGATAAGCCTTGTTTTATCTACTTTCTTCAATTTAAATCTGAATTTGGCAATAAGGAATTCATGATCTGGGACACAGTCAGCTCCTAGTCTTGTTTTTGCTGACTTAAGAGAGCTTCTCCATCTTGGCTGCAAAGATATAATCAATCTGATTTCGGTATTGACCATCTGGTGATGTCCATGTATAGAGTCATCCCTTGTGTTGTTGGAAGAGGGTGTTTGCTATGACCAATGGATTCTCTTTGGAAAATTCTGTTAGCCTTTACACTGCTTCATTTTTTACTCAATAACCTTGCCTGTTATTCCAGGTATCTCTTGACTTCTGACTTTTGCATTCCAGTGCCTTATGATGAAAAGGACATCTTTTTTTTTTTTAAATGTTAATTCTAGAAGGTCTTGTACATCATCATAGAACCGTTCAACTTCAGATTTTTTAGCATTAGCTGTGTATGTGTGCATAGCTCTATCTAATTTGATCCCATGTATATATATATGTGATTCTACACAGTCAAAATACAAACTGTCGCATCACCACAGGAAAATGCCCTTACTTCCCCTTTAGAATTGTATTCACCTGCCCCACCACTGTCTTTTTCCTTTGTTAATTTCTAACCTGTTCTCCATTTCTATAATTTATCTTTTCAAGGGTACTATGTAAGTGAAATTGCACAATATGTCAACCTTTAAGACTGGATGCTTTTTTCCCTAAGTATAATGTCCTTAAAATGCATTCAAGTAGTTATATGCATCATTAATTGGTTCCTTTTTATTGCTGAGTAGCATTTTGTATGGATGTACCACCATTTACATAACCATCTATTTGTTGAAGGAAATTGTCAATGTTTCTTGTTTTGAGCTTTTAAAAATAAAGTTGTTAAGAACCTTAGTGTTCAAGCTTTTGTGAAAACACAAGTTCCTTTTTATTTTTCTGGGGTAAATGACCAAGAATATGATTGTTAGGTTATATGATAAATGCATATTTAGTTTAATAAGAAACTGCTGAAATATTTTCCATAGTGCTGTTCCATTTTATATCTCATAAGCAATGCACTTCTGCTTCTTTTCATTTTTGCCAACATTTGGCATTTTTATTATTTTTTAACCATAGTCACTCTAATATAAATGTAGTAATAACTCATTGTGGTTTTAATTTGCATTTCCCTAATGGCTAATGGTGTTGAACATCTTTTCCTGTGCCTCTAAGATTTTAGAAACAGCCTTACTTCATAATTCAATGAATATTGAATATAACTGTGCAGTCTTTACTTAGTAATTCTGATTACAAGTCAAAATAAAAGCTCTCATAATGTTCCCTTGTGATTTATATGCATTTATGAGGTTCATGAAATACAAATCACATAAAAGAAGATGTAGTTAGAACAAAACCTCATTAATCTGTTTTTCTCTATTTCATGACATATTATAATTCATGCAAATGCTGCTATTTTGTCTAAATGGATTCTTTTTAAAATTTTTTCTCCAAAATGATGTTTTTAGATGTTGAATTGAAAGTAAGAAGGGAAATTAGAAAGAATACAGACTTTCATTTATATTTTGTTTACATTTTCAACAAGCACAAAGCAAATGTATTTGTTAATTTGGAATGCATGCATATATATGTGTGTGCATGCTAAGTTGCTCAAGTTGTGTCCAACTGTTTATGACCCCTTGGACTGTAGCCCAACAGGCTTCTGTATCTGTTGGATTCTCCAGGCAAGAATATTGGAGTGAGTTGCCATGCCCTCCTCAAGGGGATCTTCCCAACCCCAGGATCAAACCCCAGTCTCTTATGTTTCCTGCATTGGCTATTGAGTTATTTACCACTAGTTCCATCTGGGAAGTCCACATATATGTATACATATTTATATTTATATGTATTAATATACACAAACTTCAGGAGTGTAGATCAGTCCAGGTAGGGAACAGAAATGAAGGTTTGGTGAGAAGAGGTTTCCATTTGCATTTAACACTTTTGTTATCTTCTTAAATCAGGTATCTGTTTATCCCTTTGTCTGTCTCTCTCAACCAGTAATGCTTCTCATCCCAGAAATGTTGGTAAATTTTATAATTATGATATCACCAGAGACCACAAATTTCCTATGTCTCTTTTTATTAAGAAAATGAGATTGTTTTAATAATCCTGGTGGCTCAGAGAGTTAAGAATCCACCTGCAATGCAGGAGACCTGGGTTCTATCCCTAGGTCAGGAAGATTTCCTGGAGAAGGAAATGGTAACCCACTCCAGTATTCTTGCCTGGAGAATCCAATGGAACGAGAAGCCTGGCCAGCTACAGTCTATGGGCTAACAAAAGAGTCAGATACAACTGAATGACTAACACATTTTCAAATATGTGAGCAACCTATTCCCAGAACCACAAGGAGGCATTTCCTAGGGCTACTCCTTATTTTAAAAAGTCATCATCCTGTTCAAGGTTCAGGCAGAACATGGATAACAATTTCAAATTTGGGTAATTGAAGAAAGTTCAATAAAGGAACTGTTTGGAATAATGTGTTAAAGAAATAGGGGCAGACACCATGGAAAACTTAGCCATGTACACTGCAATTTACTGGGACTTTCTAGATAGACATGTCAGGCCCGGCTGGGGTAGGTAAATGGTTTTGCCATTTTACAGTGGAATACTGCTGAGGATGTTCAATTTTACCTTTACCTTAGTGATGTGTAAATGGATGAAAGGACAATTTACAGAAATAAAAGAGTGGTTTATTTCCTCACATTAAAAAAATACATCTTTATCATCTTTCTTGAACATAAAACTCATAATATTAATAAAACTTTGTAGAACCTATAGGCTAACAAGCAGTCTTATGTGAAAATACTGGCTACTAAATGAAGAGACTAGTAAGACTACTAAAAAAAATTTAGTTAATGCCTTAGCAACCCATGACATGTATCTATATTCAAACACATACATAGATACATAATAATGTCAAATTGGATTGTTTTCTGCCTCAAACAATACAAACAATTGATTAATTCTTGTCTACTGCTCTTACTGTACAAAAACTATTCTAAGCACCCTACTTCTATTAAGTAATTTGTGGTTGAGTCTAGCTTATTTAGGAGTCTATGCCCTCGACCACTGTACTAAATATCAAAATACCATTGCACAAAACAGATCAGATCACAACAAAAACCTTATGCTTAAGATGATTTTTTGAAAATATAATTATCTCTGAGAATGTCTTACTCGCTGAAAAGTATCCTTTGAAATGTTAGATAAAGGGCAAGCCATCAATAGCTCTAACCTCACAAATATTTGCATTTTTTTTATCATGTTCAAGCAAAGCTTTTCGAGAATAACAAAGAGGCTGCCCTATAGCATCATGAAAAGAAAAAAATAAAATGAGAAGAAGTACATGATTAAAACTAACAACCCCATCTGTGAGGACAAATAAATGTTACCTATGTGTCTCTTGGAAATACTTGTTATGTATCAGTAAAACTAAATAATGTAATTCACTGTCTTTTGATATTTTCTCTTATAGAGTTCACTTTTTACCTAAGAAGGGAAGTAACTCTTCAGGATAAGACATTTAAGAATAACATGAAAGAAAATATCTGTTGGATTGATTTCATTTTTAAAAGTTTTGCTTTCAATAGAGTCTAAAGGTTGAATGGTCATGCACGGAAGCTTGAACAAGAATAGATGCTCATCAAATATTATTGTGAAAATGACAAAAAGTCAATTTACTCTCTTGCAAATCTGGATTAAATTGAGTGAATTTTGTTTACTACCATTGATAGAACATTCTTTATTATTGTGACTCATAGGCAGACATTTACATGTTCATGTTATAAAAGTGTTTTTATTTTTTTATTTTAATTTTTTAAATTTAAATGTTTATTTTTACTTTGTTTTACAATACTGTATTGGTTTTGCCATACGTTGACATGAATCCACCAGGGGTGTACATGAGTTACCAATCCTGAACACCCCTCTTACCTCCCACCCCATATCATCTCTCTGGATCATCCCAGTGCACCGGCCCCAAGCTTTCTGTATTCTGTATCAAACTATAGACTGGTAACTTTTTTCTTACATGATAGTATGCATGCTTCAATGCCATTCTCCCAAATCTCCCCACCCTCTCCCTCTCCCTCAGAGTCCAAAAGTCCATTCTATATTCCACTCAAATAGAGAACAAAAGAAAGCAGGAGTAGCAATACTAATATCTGATAAAAATAGACTTTAAAACAAAGGCTGTAAAAAGAGACAAAGAAGGCCACTACATAATGATCAAAGGATCACTCCAAGAAGAAGATATAAAAATTATAAGTATATATGCACCCAACATAGGAGCACCACAATATGTAAGACAAATGCTAACAAGTATGAAATATCAATAACCTCAGATATGCAGATGACACCACCCTTGTGGCAGAAGTGAAGAGGAACTAAAAAGCCTCTTGATGAAAGTAGAAGAGGAGAGTGAAAAAGTTGGCTTAAAGCTCATCATTCAGAAAAGGAAGATCATGGCGTCTGGACCCATCACTTCATGGGAAATAGATGGAGAAACAGTGGAAAGAGTGTCAGACTTTATTTTTTGGGCTCCAAAATCACTGCAGATGGTGATTGCAGCCATGAAATTGAAAGATCCTTACTCCTTGGAAGGAAAGTTATGACCAACCTAGATAGTATATTCAAAAATAGAGATATTACTTTGCAGACTAAGGTCCATCTATTCAAGGGTATGGCTTTTCCAGTAGTCATGTATGGATGTGAGAGTTGGACTGTGAAGAACACTGAGTGCTGAAGAATTGATGCTTTTGAAGTGTGGTGTTGGAGAAGACTCTTGAGAGTCCCTTGGACTACAGGAAGTTCCAACCAGTCCATTCTGAAGGAGATCAGCCCTGGGATTTCTTTGGAAGGAATGATGCTAAAGCTGAAACTCCAGTACTTTGGCCATCTCATGCCAAGAGTTGACTCATTGGAAAAGACTCTGATGCTGGGAGGGATTGGGGGCAGGAGGAAAAGGGGATGACAGAGGATGAGATGGCTGGATGGCATCACTACCTTGATGAACGCGAGTCTGAATGAACTCCAGGAGTTGGTGATGGACAGAGAGGCCTGGCGTGCTGCGATTCATGGGGTCACAAAGAGTCAGACACGACTGAGCGACTGAACAAGTATGAAAGGGGAAATTAACAATAACACAATAATAGTGGGAGACTTTAATACCCCACTCACACCTATGGACAGATCAACTACATGGAAAATTAACAAAGAAACACAAACTTTAAATGCTACAGTAGACCAGGTAGACCTAATTGATATCTATAGGACATTTCACCCCAAAACAAAGAATTTCACCTTTTTCTCAAGTGCTCATGGAAACTTCTCCAGGATAGATCACATCCTTAGCCATAAATCTAACCTTGATAAATTAAAAAAAAATTGAAATTATTCCAAGCATCTTTTCTGACCTTAATGCATTAAGATTAGATCTCAATTACAGGAGAAATACTATTAAAAATTCCAGCATACGGAGGCGGAACAACACTCTTCTGAATAACCAACAAATCACAGAAGAAATCAAAAAAGAAATAAAAATATGCATAGAAATGAATGAAAATGAAAACACAACAACCCAAAACCTGTGGGACACTATAAAAGCAGTGCTAAGAGGAAAGTTCATAGCAATACAGGCATATCTCAAGAAACAAGAAAAAAGTCAAACAAATAACCTAACTCTACACCTAAAGCAACTAGAAAAGGAAGAAATGGAGAACCCCAGAGTTAGTAGAAGAAAATAAATCTTAAAAATTAGGGAAGAAGTAAATGCAAAAGAAACAAAAGAGACCATAGCAAAATTCAATAAAAACAAAACTGGTTCTTTGAAAGGATAAATAAAATTGACAAGCCATTAGCCAGACTCATCAAGAAACAAAGAGAGAAAAATCAAGTCAAAATTAGAAATGAAAATGGAGAGATCACAGCAGACAACACAGAAATACAAAGGATCCTAAGAGACTACTATCGGCAATTATATGCTAATAAAATGGACAACAAGAGAAGGCAATGGCACCCCTCTCCAGTGTTCTTGCCTGGAGAATCCCAGGGACAGGAGAGCCTGGTGGGCTGCCATCTCTGGGGTCGCACAGAGTTGGACACGACTGAATTGACTTAGCAGTAGCAGCAGCAGCAAAATGGACAACGTGGAAGAAATGGACAAATTCTTAGAAAGGTACAACTTTCCAAAACTGAACCAGGAAGAAACAGAAAATCTTAACATACCCATCACAAGCATGGAAATTGAAACTATAATTAGAAATCTTCCAGCAAACAAAGCCCAGGTCCAGATGGCTTCACAGTATAATTCCACCAAAAATTTAGAGAAGAGCTCACATGTATCCTACTCAAACTCTTCCAGAAAATTGCAGAGGAAGGTACACTTCCAAACTCATTCTATGAGGCCGCCATCACCCTAATACCAAAACCTGACAAAGATGCCACACAAAAAGAAAACTACAGGCCAATATCACTAATGAACATACATGCAAAAATCCTTAACAAATTTCTAGCAATCAGAATCCAACAACACATTAAAGAGATCATACACCATGACCAAGTGGGCTTTATTCCAGGGATGCAAGGATTCTTCAATATTCACAAATCAATCAATGTAATTCACCACATTAACAAATTGAAAAATAAAAGCCATATAGTTATCTCAATAGATGCAGAGAAAGCCTTTGACAAAATTCAACATCCATTTATGATAAAAGCTCTCCAGAAAGCAGGAATAGAAGGAACATACTTCAACATAATAGAAGCTGTATATGAAACCCACAGCAAACATTATCCTCAATGGTGAAAAATTGAAAGCATTTCCCCTGAAGTCAGGAACAAAACAAGGGTGCCCACTTTCACTGCTACTATTCAACATAATTCTGGAAGTTTTGGCCACAGCAATCAGATCAGAAAAAGAAATAAAAGGAATCCAAATTGGAAAAGAAGAAATAAAACTCTCACTGTTTGCATATGACATGATCCTCTACATAGAAAACCCTAAGACTCCACCAGAAAACTACTAGAGCTAATCAATGAATATAGTAAAGTTTCAGGATATAAAATCAACACACAGAAATCCCTTGCATTCCTATACACTAATAATGAGAAAGTAGAAAAATAAGTTAAGGAAACAATTCCATTCACCATTGCAATGTAAAGAATAAAATACTTACAAATATATCTACCTAAAGAAACTAAAGATCTATATATAGAAAACTATAAAACATTGATGAAAGGAATCAAAGAGGGCACTAATAGATGGAGAAATATACCATGTTCAAGGATCAGAAGAATCAATATAGTGAAAATGAGTATGCTACCCAAAACAATCTACAGATTCAATGCAATCCCTATCAAGCTACCAACGATATTTTTCACAGAACTAGAACAAATAACTTGTTTGTATGGAAATACCAAAAAACCTCGAATAGCCAAAGCAATCTTGAGAAAGAAGAATTGAACTGGAGGAATCAACCTGCCTGACTTCAGGCTCTACTACAAAGCCACAGTCATCAAGAGAGTATGGTACTGGCACAAAGAGAAATACAGATCAATGGAACAAAATAGAAAGCCCAGAGATAAATTCACACACCTATGGACACCTTATCTTTGACAAAGGAGGCAGGAATATACAATGGAGTAATGACCATCTCTTTAACAAGTGGTGCTGGGAAAACTGGTCAACCACGTGTAAAAGAATGAAACTAGATCACTTCCTAACACCATACACAAAAGTAAACTCAAAATGGATTAAAGATCTAAACGTAAGACCAGAAACTATAAAACTCCTAAAGGAGAACATAGGCAAAACACTCTCCAACATAAATCACAGCAGGATCTTCTATGATCCACCTCCCACAATACTGGAAATAAAAGCAAAAATAAACAAATGGGATCTAATTAAAATTAAAAGCTTCTGCACAACAAAAGAAATTATAAACAAGGTGAAAATATAGCCTTCAGAATGGGAGAAAACAATAGCAAATGAAGCCACTGAGAAACAACTAATCTCAAAAATATGCAAGCAACTTGTGCAGCTCAATTCCACAAAAATAAACGACCCAAGCAAAAAGTGGGCCAAAGAACTAACTAGGCATTTCTCCAAAGAAGACATACTGATGGCTAACAAACACATGAAAAGATGCTCAACATCATCAGAGAAATGCAAATCAAGACCACAGTGAGGTACCATTTCACAGCAGTCAGAATGGCTGTGATCCAAATGTCTACAAGCAATAAATGCTGGAGAGGGTGTGGAGAAAAGGGAACCCTCTTACACTGTTGGTGGGAATGCAAACTAGTACAGCCACTATGGAGAACAGTCTGGAGATTCCTTAAAAAATTACAAATAGAACTGCCTTATGACCCAGCAATCCCATGCTGGGCATACACACCGAGGAAACCAGAATTGGAAGAGACACCTGTACCCCAGTGTTCACTGCAACACTGTTTATAATAGCCAGGACATGGAAACAACCTAGATGTCCATCAGCAGATGAATGGATCAGAAAGCGGTGGTACATATACACAATGGTGTACTACTCAGCCATTAAAAAGAATACATTTCTGGTGAAGTTTTTAGGATTTTCTATGTAAAGGATCATGTCATCTGCAAACAGTGAGAGTTTTACTTCTTCTTTTTCAATTTGAATTCCTTTTATTTCTTTTTCTGCTCTGATTGCTGTGGCCAAAACTTCCAGAACTATATTGAATAGTAGTGGTGAAAGTGGGCACCCTTG
>SJYF01000353.1:2952367-2962871 GCA_006410515.1 Procapra przewalskii | reverse complement strand
CTTTAATATATTTATTTCTTTTTAACACCAAAGGAACCCTAATAAATATTCATTAATTAGGATATCTTTAAAATGCATTAATCTACATCTTCCTTCAAGGAGGGAATTTGTAAATATTTCTGATTTTTGATAAATGTCCAATCAAAAAAGGGTGAGCACTAAGATTTAACAGTAAGCTACTGATAGAAATAAAATATTTCAATTAAGAAATGTCTCAGAAAGATTCCTTAAGAAAAGCAAGAAACATTGGATTGTTGATACTTTTTGACAGTGATAGTGTTCTTTGAAGTATATTAGGAAGAAGTGGGCTCAAGGTGACAAAAAAGTATTGACAATATTTTCAGAAGTAGAACATAGAAAATTTTCACATCCAACACTAGTGCTTGTTTCTATAACAAAGATTAAATTTATGAAAAATAATTTCTAAATGATCTATTGGGTTACATGCCCCTTGCATGCTCAGGGAAGGCTGGATCGAGTTAGACATTTTTGCCAACTGATGTCTTTTGCCAGTTCCCAGCCTTTTTCCTAGGATAAAATGCCAATTCTGTTCTAGAACTAGTCTCATATTAATTTTTTTCTAATGGTAATTTAATTATTTTTGATATAATTGGCTTAAGTATAGACGTGCCAAAGTTTGGTAGGTTGTAAACATGGCTACAATCTTAGTATGCACACTTTGTTGTTGTTGTTGTTGTTTTAATAATTTGACTTTGCAGCATTTTCCCTTAAGTGTCTATTTCTGAAAATCTTGAATCTGGGCTTTGCCAAATGGTACAAAAGTACTCATGATGCAAGCAGACACATAAAACATACCTAGGTGTTGTAGCTTGTCATTTTTTGTTATTTTTGAAACAACTCTGTGACCACATTTATGTGAAATCCCATAATATCATTTTGGAGATAAGTGACTCATCAGCCTTTCTGAGAGCCAAGTGATCATCACATACACAATCATAAACATCAGCTGATTTCAGATGCAAGCTCAGCTTACAACAAAATGAGTTAGACACAAATCATGCAATTTTAGTTCAGCACAAATTGCCATCATACATACTCATGAGCAAGTAGATTTGTGGAATTTTTAAAAATTGCAGCAAAGGCTAATTGATACATTATACAATTTGCATACTAAGATTAAATAAAGGGAGACCTCCTGTCAGGATAAAATTTTTTTCTCACTCCTTTTTGCCTTTGAATACAATTATATAGAGAAACAATACTTGAAGTAACTATAATGACATGAGAAAGAAATTCATATTTTCAGCATGGAAGAGTAAAATAATAAAGAATTGTAGGTCCTTGATGATATTATACTATTGGATCAATGAATTAACTCACTCTGGAACCACTTTGCCTCATGATTTCTTTTTTCTTTTTTCTGTTAAAATAAATATATATTCTGACCATGTGTCTCAGTCATAAAGAATCTGCCTGCCAATGCAGGAGATGTGGGTTCTATCCTTGGGTCAGGAAGATCTCATGAAACTCAGTTCAGTTTAGGTCATTTCTGTCCCTCAGTCCTGTCCTACTCTTTGTGACCTCATGGACTGCAGCACATCAGGCCTCCCTGTCCATCACCGACTCCTAGAGTTTACTCAGACTCATATCCATTGACTTGGTAATGTCATCTAATCATCTCATCCTCTGTCATCCCCCTCTCTTCTTGCTTTCAATCTTTCCCAGCATCAGGGTCTTTTCAAATGAGTTAGTTCTTCAAATCAGGTGGCCAAAGTGTTGGAGTTTCAGCTTCAACATCAGTCCTTCCAATGAATATTCAGGACTGATTTCATTCAGGGTGGACTTGTTGGATCTCCTTTCAGTCTATGGGACTCTCAAGAGTCTTCTCCAACACCACACTTCAAAAGCATCAGTTCTTCAGTGTTCAGCTTTTCTTAACAGTCCAACTCTTACACCTGTACATGACTGCTGGAACAACCGTAGCCTTGACTAGAGGGAATTTTGTTGACGAAGTAATGGCTCTGCTTTTTTAATATGCTGTCAAGCTTGGTCATAACTTTCTTTCCAAGTAGTAAGCGTCTTTTAATTTCATGGCTGCAATCACCATCTGCAGTGATTTTGGAGCCCCCCAAAATAAAGTCTGTCACTGTTTCCACTGTTTCTCCATCTATTTGCCATGAAGTGATGGGACTGGATGCCATGATCTTAGTTTTCTGAATGTTGAGTTTTAAGCCAGTTTTTTCACTCTCCTCTTTCACTTTCATCAAGAGGCTCTTTAGTTCTTCTTCATTCTCTGCCATAATGGTGGTGTCTTCTGCATATCTCATGGAATGGGAAATGACAATCTGCTCCAATATTCTTGCTTTCCTGGTGACTCATATGGTAAAGAATCTGCCTGCAGTGTGGGAGACCTGGGTTCAACCCTTGGATTGAGAAGATCACCTGGAGAAAGGCATGGCAACACATTCCAGTATTCTTGCCTGGAGAATCTCCATGGACAGAGGAACCTGGCTGGCTACAGCCCCATGGGGTCACCAAGAGTCAGACATGATTGAGCCACTAAGCCCACACATCCTTGCCTGGAGACTCCCATGGATAGAGGAACTTGGTGAGATACAGTCCTTGGATTACAAAGTCGAAGACGACTGAGTGACTGAGCACACATGCAAATATATACTCTACTGTTTAGTTTACTGTTGTTTCATCTTGCCCTTTTGCAGCAAAAAGTGTGCTAAGTGAAACAGTAACTCTGAGGAAAAATAATCTGGGGAGTGCTAGAGCCTGAGAATTCATGCTTGACCTCCATAAAAATACCTCTACTCATGAAAATAAATCATCAGAACTTTCATGGTTGCTTCAGCTTGAGGTAAAATAATTGGAGATATCAGGGTTTCAGAAACACAGCTAAGTGTTCACTACAAGATGTTTGCCAAAATATGGGATTGTATGGAGCAAAGAGCTAAAAATTCTATGCCAGAAACCTTTGAAAAACACAGTGAAAGAGTTCCAGATGAAGGTGGTAGTGTAGAAAAATTCTAAGCTCAGCTCCTCTCACAGACACATCAAATTATGCTGCAAGTAGAACAGCTATCACTGAGAATGACCTGTAGTCTAGCAGAACAGATTTTCTACAACTAAGAATAAAAAGAAAGGACTCTCTGAGGAGGGCAGGAGGTGCAGTTATGTAGCCCATTCAGAACTCAATCCCCCAGGGCAGTGACTCACAAGGAAGGGGGATATCTCTGTCACAGAAGGCCACCCTAAGGAGAAGGAGGTTGGAGCCTTGCATTGGACACCCCAGCCTGGGGGATGTGAGTTGAGAAAACAAGTCCCCTTAAAACCTGGCTTTGAGAAGCAGTGGGGCATATGATGGGAAAGCTATGGAACTGTGGGGGAACTAGACTCTGCTTTTGAAGAAATGCACATACAAATTCATTTGCTCTGGGTCCCAGCAAAGAAGCAGCAGCAGCTTGAAAAGCACTTGGGTTATATTAGAGGAGTTTGACTGACTAATTTAGGGCATATGCTGGAAGAGCAGAGATCTGGTGGAACTTTCTCCAGAGACAGAAGGACTGGTGGATACAAATTTTCTGTCCCATCTAGCTGGCTCAGCACCAGTGAGTACCATTTCTGTCATTCCCCATAAACCTAGCTAACACCATGTGCCTAGCTCTGGTATTTCCCTGAAGACCAAACACACCCAATCTGTGAGTTCAGGGGGTCAGCCTCTCCAAAGCAACTACTGCACTGCCCTTCTTGGAGAGCTACCCTCTTCACCACTGGCACCCTTAAAAACCAGCTCACGTCCCTCTCCACCCCATGGTCAGCCCAGCCCAGCACCATCACTCCTGTCTCAACCCAGGATGACCTTGACAAGCTCCAGTATCCCTTTATATCAGCTCCATCTCCAGGAGGCCACCACTGTACACGAGTGTGTCTACAGGAGTTTTAGCGGAGCCTGCCAAACAACCGCACTAAGGAAGCCCCCAGTTGTCATGGCCAGCCCTCTTGGTCAAGCAGGCTGGGGTCCAGCCCCCCTCTATCAGCACACATGCTGCAGTCCCAGCCAGACCTTGAAGAAGGCCGGACTGGGGGCCAGCCTTGTCGACCAGCACATGCACAGCAGATATGACCATGCCTCAAAGACAGATGGGCTGAGGATCAGTCCTACTCACCAGTGCATCCATTGCAGTGACAACTGGACCTCATAGGCAGCTGGCCTGGGAGCCAACCCCACCCATCAACATGTGGGCAGTGACCATGGCCCAATCACAATAGGAGGGCACTCTCAGTCCCACAGGGGATACCTCTGCAGCACCTGGCTGTAGTAAACAGTGGACATTGTATCACTGGACCCTGAAGGACACATCCTACAAAGGTCAGTCTTTCAAGAGTGGGAAACATAGCTTATATACCTGAAACACTAAAAGGAACACAAGATGTAGAGAATTAGGAAGAATTGTATATTGTATGTCAACTATACTTCTAGAATAATATAAAGAAGAAAGAAACAAAGTGAAAATTCACAGAGTCTCTGATCTGGGGAGAAAAAGATCTGGGAGGCTGGAATTTTCCCTAGAAGTAGGGAAGAACCAAAGATTGACTCAGATTTAATAAAACTGCGAAGATTTTTATTTGATAAAATTCAGTCCATGCTTCATTTAATATCATAATACCTTTACTACTTCAATTTAGAAGACAATCAGTGGCTTCTTTCTGATAGAACAGTTCAGTTCAGTTCAGTCACTCAGTCGTGTCAGACTCTTTGTGACCCCATGAACCACAGCACGCCAGGCCTCCCTGTCCATCACCAACTCTTGCAGTCCACCCAAACCCATGTCCATTGAGTTGGTGATGCCAACCAACCATCTCATCTTCTGTCATCCCCTTCTCCTCCTGCTCTCAATCTTTCCCAGCTTCAGGGTCTTTTCAAATGGGTCAGCTCTTCGCATCAGGCGGCCAAAGTATTGGTGTTTCAGCTTCAACATCAGTCCTACCAATGAACACCCCAGGACTGAGCTCCTTTAGGATATACTGGTTGGATCTCTTTGCAGTCCAAAGAACTCTCAAGAGTATTCTCCAACACCACAGTGCAAAAGCATCAATTCTTCAGTGCTCAGCTCTCTTTATAGTCCAACTTTCACATCCATACATGACTACCGGAAAAACCATAGCCTTGAGTAAATGGACCTTTGTTGGCAAAGTAATGTCTCTGTTTTTTAATATGCTGTCTATGTTGGTCATATCTTACCTTCCAATGAGTAAGTGTCTTTTAATCTCATGGCTGCAATCACCATCTGCAGTGATTTTGGGGCCCCCCAAAATAAAGTCAGCCACTGTTTCCCCATTTATTTGCCATGAAGTGATGGCACTGGATGCCATGATCTTCATTTTCTGAATGTTGAGCTTTAAGCCAACTTTTTCACTCTCCTCTTTTACTTTTTTCAAGAGACTTTTTAGTTCTTCACTTTCTGCCATAAGGGTGGTGTCATCTGCATATCTGAGGTTATTGATATTTCTCCCAGCAATCTTGATTCCAGCTTGTGCTTCCTCCAGCCCAGCATTTCTCATGATGTACTCTGTGTATAAGTTAAATAAGAAGGGTGACAATATACAGCCTTGACGTACTCCTTTTTCTATTTGGAACCAGTCTCTTGTTCCATGTCCAGTTCTAACTGTTGCTTCGTGACCTGCATACACGTTTCTCAATAGGCAGGTCAGGTGGTCTGATATTCCCATCTCTTTCAGATTTTTCCACCGTTTATTGGGATCCACACAGTCAAAGGCTTTGGCATAGTCAATCTATTCCTACTTTATTATTTTTATTTTTTAATAAAAAAATAAAGTAGAAATAGGTGTTTTTCTGGAACTCTCTTGCTCTTTTGATGATCCAGCGGATGTTGGCAATTTGACCTCTGGTTCCTCTGCCTTTTCTAAAGCCAGCTTGAACATGAAATTATTAACCCCTTACATTTTATTTTTTTCATATATAAGATCAAGTGCTCAATCTATGAATATCAAGCTTCAAGGCAGACAGTGCTGTATGACTAGTAACAAGAGAAACAATAAAATCAGCTTCTGAAATGTTCGGGATAATGAAAGTAGTGACAATATCTTTAAAATCCCCAACGTTAAAATATTCAATTATGTATAGCAAGATTAAATTTAAGTATGGTAAACCCATTGCTGAATAAATGTACTGTACCCTCTCAAACAGCAAACAAACAAAATGCCCTGTTTACCTATCATAAGCAAATCACTGGAAGTCAACATAAGAGAAAGTCATAAAAACGCTCAGAAAAAAAGATATATTATTGTGAAAATGCAACAAGGTGTATAGCTGACCACCAAACAGTAATAAAAGAAGTAAAAACATGATGGGTATCACCAAACTAGAATTTCACAACTAGTAAATTTGATAACAAAAGTCAGTTTTAAAAATAAATTTAAAAATTGCCCTTACATCAAAAAGTGCCAGAGCTTCTCTGGAGGCTCAGATGATGAAGAGTCTGCCTGCAATGCAAGAGCCCCAGGTTTGATTCCTCAATCAGGAATATCCCCTGGAGAAGGAAATGACAACCCACTCTAGTATTTTTGACTGGAGAATTCCATGGACAAAGAAGCCTGATGGGGCTGCAAAAAATCGGGCATGACTAAGCAAGTAACACTTCACTTCACACATTCAAAAAGAAATCCTGAAAGTGTTCTTCAGACAGATTAAAAACAATTTCAAGGAAAAGAAGAGAAATAATTGCAGAAAATATATCAGAAAAGATAAATATAAGGGTATATATATAAATATATTTTGCATGGTTAAACTATACTAGTAGTTTTTTCTATAGTTTAAAACAAGTATAGATTGTATAGATTTATTATTCTTTTTTTTTTTTTGGCTGAAACACACTACACTTGGGATATTAGTTCCCTGACCACGGATTGAACTTGCACCTCATGTGCACTGTACATGAGGCGTCTTAGCAACTGAACTTCTCGGAAGTCCCTAGACTTACTGTTCTTGACAACCCTGATACGGAAGCTTGTATATGGGATGAAGAAGTTAACATACTCTACAACTCAGAAAGGAAACAATTTCACGATCAAAGACTTTAATAATCCCTATGAACAAATTAACTGAAAAGTCTCTCTTTTATACTTTCCTCAGGATAACATTTCATATTATCTCTTGAGGCAAAATACTGCCCTCAGTTCCTAGACAGTTGTTTAACATCTGGGACTCTTTCTCGTTTCAAAGGAGAGCAGTTCCTTTCATAAACCAAGTTGACTAGCCCACTGCCTTTATCCTGAGTTGTCCCGCTCAATGTACCAATGTACCTCAGAAGAATTAACATTTAAAGGCTTCTTTCCACATATTTTACTGTTTAATAATAATTGACTATTAGACATTTTTTTTTCCATTTCCTGAATTTATTTAAACCAATCAATTTAGAAATATCATAGAATTAAATAAAACTTCTGACATTGGCTCCCTGGTGGTTCAGAGGGTGAAGCATCTGCCTGCAATGTGAGAGACCCAGGTTCTATCCCTGGGTCGAGGAGATCCCCTGGAGAAGAAAATGACAACACACTCTGGTACTCTTACCTGGAAAATCCCGTGGATGGAGAAGCCTGGTAAGCTACAGTCCATAGGGCCACAAAAAGTCGGACATGATTGAGAGTCTTCATTTTCACTTTCTGACATGTAAACAGACTACCATGCTCCCAAAACATATGTTAACATTTGGTAAAAGTTAATAATTGCCTATTAGGAAAGCTGTCTATAAATAAAGTCAGTCTTCAGCAAAACTAAGCAACAAAAAGCCAATTTACAGCAAAACTAAGCAACAAAATCAAGATTTAAATGTAATTCTTCTGGATCCAAGACCAATGCTATTTATTAATACAATCTTATTATTACTAGATGGTTTTATTTTTCCAAGGCTTACTGATATTTAGTATTTTTGTCTCAGATTTTCTGAAATATTAGTTTTTCTGATAACCTGACTTTAAATGCTTTCAAATGAATGAATTACTAAATCACCTGTGTCAGATTCTTCAAAATCTGGGAGTATGTTCACTGATATTTTATGCATTTTTAATAATGGATGCATTTAGAATTATATACTGGTTTGTTGAGTTTAATGATAGCATATTTATTATCTCCTCTAATATCACGATTTCAGGTTGAGAAAGGAAAAGAAAATTGCTCTGCCACTTAAATATAAGTACTAAATATCTTAAACACTTTTTGAAAGTAAGGCTTGAATCTATGCAATGTAATGAAATACTAATACCACTTATAATAATTATATGGCATCATTAAAATAAAAATAAAATAAGTAAATGTCAAGATATAAGTGAAATTCAGATATTATTGAGAAGAAAGAATTTCAATCATAATGTTCTATTATATAATCCAAATAAGCATAATTTTTTTGTGAGTATTAACACCTTAAGTCTAATAGTGAGACTTTATGATCGGCTAAATAATGACTTCATTTTACCTAAGAAGTCTGTGTCTTAATCCACACAAGCTGTGACTGTTACCTAATATGGCAAAATATAATTTCAGATGTTATTGAATTAAGGATTATAAAATGAGGACTTTACCTTGAATTATATGGGTTGTTCTGAATCATAGAAATCCTTACAAGAAGGAATCAATAGGTCAGAGAAACAAGGAGATGTGAAAAGAGAAGCAGAGAGAGATAGGGAGATATTATACTGGTGACTTTGAAGATGATGGAGGAAATGGCAAATCAATGACTTTCAGTGCAGCTCTATAAGCCAGAAAAGGCAAATACAAGGACTCTCCCCTCAGACCTTCCACATGAAAATAGCTTTGCAATTAGCCCAGTGAAACTGCCTTAGGATTTCTGAACTCCAAAAGTGTAAGAGAATACATCTGTTTAAGTCACCATGTTTATGGTAATTACAGCAACAATAGGAAACATAAAGAAGTTGATACTTTTCATATGTATGAGCTAAAATGTTTCATGTTAGCTATATGTATTTTATTGCTATATTTGATTTTTAATTCTTGTGTGCTTTGTTGCTCAGTTGTGTCTGACTCTTTGTGACCCCATGTACTGTAGCCCGCCAGGCTCCTCTGTCCATGGGGATTTTCCAGACAAGAATACTGCATAGAGCAAATCACAAGAGTGAAAAGAGAAAGTTGTATGATTTTTATTGCTATATTTTATTTTTAATTCTTATGAAAATCAATTTTGGGCTTCTCAGATGACTCAGCAAGTAAAAAATCCACCTGCAATGCAAGAGCTGCAGGAGATGCAGATTCAATCCATGGGTTGGAAAGATCCCCTGGAGTAGGAAATGACAACCCACTCCAGTATTCTTGCCAGGGAAATCCCATGGACAGAGGAGTCTGGAGGGCTACAGTCCATGGGGTCACAAAGAGTCAGACGTAACTGGGCACATGGGCCCATGGAGCTCAATTTTAATTTGTAATATTTATTCTACATTTAACTTTATCTAACACACTTAATATCTCAATATGCTTCGATCTTTGGCATCTTTAAAATAGAAATTGTGTATCAAGGATGTCCCTTAGGGCATTTTCACTGGGTCTAGATTTCCTCAATGGGAGGACATTATGCAAGCCTGTCAATTACAAGTCAGTAATACCTTCCCAATTGCAGAGAAATATCAGTACACAAATGTCTATAAATTTTCATATTCTTAGATGAGAGAAACTGCATTTAGAGTCTTGCCTGACTGCAGATGGCATCACCGACTCAATGCACATGAGTTGAGGAGGCTCTGGGAGTTGGTGATGGACAGTGAAGCCTGGCATGCTGCCATCCATGGGGTTGCAAAAAGTCAGCTATGAATGAATGACTGAACTGAACTGAACTGAGGCCTACAGAAAGCATCATTGAAAATAATTGCAAAGCAGAGTGGTTGTTTTTGCTGGTAAAATTACCAGTAGGGAAATTTTAGACAGAAGAAAAAGTTTCCATGAAATACAGTTTCTGCTAGATCATACACCTGAGGCATAAATCTAGGGCTAAGATTCTGCCACTATAAAAGATAACATAGATTAAGTAATAAAATTTTATACTTATATTGTAAGATCCTTAATGCAAGAAATGTGCTATCCATGGAATGTGCCCTGAAGCCAGAGAACATGAAATATAAGGAATCTCAGAATATAGTATAAGATACAGGGAATTCACCTTTTAAAAATTATTTCATTTTATTTTCTATTAATTTATTCTAAGTGATATCAGAGGTCATACTCTTCTTGAATAGGATTTCTCTTTTGGGAAAAATAATTAAAATGTATATCATGAAAATACTGGAAAGAGCCTTCAATACTATTCTTAAAAATTATTAAATTCATACAATTTTGTTTTTTGTCCTGATACCTTCTTCAAAGTCATATTTGAACTTGGAATATTTGACTATCTTACAATCATAGACAGTAAAAACTGTCTGTTACATGTGTCATTCAGATAAGGATAAATTTCCAATAATCCTTGTGAACCCTTTGTCCAAAGAGAAAAAGCTAGTTTTCTCTTTGCAC
>SJYF01000353.1:2914695-2936768 GCA_006410515.1 Procapra przewalskii | reverse complement strand
GGGGGGGGGGGGGGGGGGGGGGGCGTTTAAAGGACCTTTATTCCCCACCTGGCACAGTGCTTCTTTCCCTTATATCACTTGGTAAATAAAGGGTATATGTGGGGCTAGGGCCACAAGCCATCTTTGAGAATGTATAAATATTGCTGTTGCTGCTGCTGCTGCTGCTCAGTCACTTCAGTCATGTCTGACTTTGTGCGACCCCATAGACAGCAGTCCATCAGACTCTGCCGTCCCTGGGATTCTCCAGGCAAGAATACTGGAGTGGGTTGGCTTTTCCTTCTCCAGTTCATGAAAGTGAAAATTGAAAGGGAAGTCACTCAGTCAAGTCCAACTCGTCACGACCCCATGGGTTGCAGCCTACCAGGCTCCTCCACCCATGGGATTTTCTACGCAAGAGTACTGGAGTGGGGTGCTATAACCTTCTCCAGTATATGGCAGAAAGTGAAGAGGAACTAAAAAGCCTTTTAATGAAAGTGAAAGAGGAGGGTGAAAAAGTTGGCTTAAAGCTCAATATTCAGAAAGTGAAGATTATGGCATCTGGTCTCATCACTTCATGGGGAAAAAAATGGAGAAACAATGGAAACAGTGTCAGACTTTATTTTGGGGGGCTCCAAAATCACTGCAGATGGTGACTGCAGCCATGAAATTAGAAGATGCTTACTCCTTGGAAGAAAAGTTATGACCAGCCTAGATAGGATATTCAAAAGCAGAGATATTACTTTGCTGACTAAGGTCCGTCTAGTCACGGCTATGGTTTTTCCAGTAGTCAGGTATGGATGTGAGAGTTGGACTGTAAAGAAAGCTGAGCACTGAAGAACTGATGGTTTTGAATTGTTGTGTTGGAGAAGACTCTTGAGAGTCCCTTAGACTGCAAGGAGATCCAACCAGTCCATTCTAAAGGAGATCAGTCCTGGATGTTCATTGGAAGGAACGATGCTAAAGCTGAAACTCCAGTACTTTGGCCACCTCATGTGAAGAGTTGACTCATTGGAAAAGACTCTGATGCTGGGAGGAATTGGGGGCAGGAGGAGAAGGGGATGACAGAGGGTGAGATGGCTGGATGTCATTACTGACTTGATGGACAAAAGTTTGAGTAAACTCTGGAAGTTGGTGATGGACAGGAAGGTCAGGCATGCTGCAATTCATGGGGTCACAAAGAGTTGGACATGACTGAGCTACTGAACTGAACTGAACTGAAACAAATAAGTTCTGAGTATCTCCCAGGAAAACTGACCACTTAAGATAGATGCAACTGTGACCCTCAGAAGGAATGGATTGGGCATTGTGGCAGAGACAACAGAAGGAAGAGACTTTGGAAGGTGATAGAAACCCTATATAGCCCCATAGAGCCACAACTCCTTGCAGTTTACAAAGTTCTCCTTCAGGTAGAGCATCTGATGAAGAAACAGCTTACTAAGGTAAAAACTTCTCTTCCTATCTAATAGCAGGTTGTGAATAGGTTCTCTCAGTACTTCCTTCCATGGCTCCAGTTCTCATTGTGATTAAGTGACTTGCCTATTTGCAGCAGAGTAATATCCTGTCCCCGAGAATTGTGAGTTCAGCTAGGTCTTGTAGAGTATGTATATTCTCCAAACATCTCAGGGCCTATTCTTGCAGTGATTCCTGTGGTCCCTAAATAGGGAGTAGGGAAACAGTAGCTGATGCCTGGTATACAGGTGGGCTTAGTCAGGGGCAAGGTGCCCAAATGGACTGCAGTTACCATTCAGCCCAACATTGACACTATTTGAATGGAAACAGGAATGAACCATAGCAGCCGATGGGCTAAATTCAGGGTGATTTGGCTGGTGATCACTCATAAACTCTGGCCATTAACTCTTTGCATGACAGTTGGGCTGTTCTAAATGAATTAACCTTGAGTTTTAGACAATATGAATTTGAGGGGTAGATAATTACCAGTGAGCCCTTGTGGGATCAAGATATGTGGAAAGACATTTGGGTTCACTTGTAAGAGCCTGGGGCAGTCCTCTCTGTTTTCCTATCCTGGCCCATGAGGTGCTAACACCCACTGACAATCAAAAAACTGATGCTCTAGCCCAACTACAACCTCTAGCAACAAACCTTTTAATAGATACAGCAGATTGGGTACTCAGAAAGACCAGCTGCCTGAACACCCATGAAGAATGACTTATAGGCAAGGTTATTGAATTGTCCTTGAAATACAGTGACTTGGTTAAAGCAGTAACAGCATGTCTTGTGTGTTCTAAACCCAAGACCAAAGGTGCATGAGTTTTCCCATCAGAGATCCCAACTGATGAGGGACTGGTAAATCAATTATATTGGCTCCATCCCTCTGAGTGAAGAGTTCCAAATATGCCTTGATTTGTGTGGACACCATATCAGGCCTACCTCAAATTTTCTGTTACTGTGCAAACCTGGCTGCCACCATTAGAAGATTAGTGAAGCTGAGTACCATGCAAGGATATCCTCATTGAACAGACAGTGATCAGGGGTCATATATCAAAGGTCATATGTAAGACTAGGCAAAAAAACATGACATGTAAATTCTAGCTACCCTATAACTGGTAAGCAACAGGGCTAATAGAAAAACAAAAAATGGAATGTTAAAGCAGCAGATTAAACTGCTGGGTAAAATCATCTGGCCAAGGGGAATAAAGTACTACTCTGAGCTTTAATATGGGCTTCCCTGGTGACTCAGATGATAAAGAATATTCCTGCAATGCAAGAGACCCAGGTTTGATGCCTGGTTTTGGAAGATCCCCTGGAGAAGGGGATGGCTACCCACTCCAATACTATTGCCTGGATAATTCCATGGACAGAGGAGCCTGGTGGGCTACAGTCCATGGGGTTGCAAAGAGTTGAACATGACTGAGAAACTCACATACACATACAAATCAGGCTTTAGTACATTTGAATTGTAAGTCATGTGCTAGATTGGAGACATACCATCCAATATTGTAGAGGTATTCAAGTTATAGGAAAGTTACTGCCCCAGCTCTCATGTTCAATCAAAGTGCTATGCTGCTGAGAATACCAAGTCCAGTTGGGTTTGTGAAATGTGCTATTTACTGGAATTTGCAATGAGATATCCTGCTGGGAATGTTTAGTTATTTTGTACCCCTGGGTGAGGAGGAACTGAAATCCCTTTGTTCTGAGGCAAGTTGGACCTGCTGAAACATATTATACACATACAGTTGAAAAAATGGAGAATATGGAGGTCCTAGTCTGGCCTATGTCACCCCTAGTCCACTCCTCCTGCTTGACAGTACTCCCACCCCCTACCAACATGAATAACGCCCACAAACAAGGTAAGTTACCTTCTCCTCAAGTCCGGATTGGCACATTCATTTCCCACTGGTGCAATCATTTTATTGCCATCTTTGTTCTATCCATTGACCTAGAGGATATTATTCAGTTCAGTTCAGTTGCTCAGTCATGTCCCACTCTGCAACCCAATGAATCACAGCACACCAGGCCTCCCTGTCCATCACCAACTCCTGGAGTTCACTCAGACTCACGTCCATCGAGTCAGTGATGCCATCGAGTCATCTCATCCTTGGTCATCCCCTTCTCCTCTTGCCCCGAATCCCTCCCAGCATCAGAGTCTTTTCCAATGAGTCAACTCCTCACAAGAGGTGGCCAAAGTACTGGAGTTTCCACTTTAGCATCATTCCTTCCAAAGAACACCCAGGGCTGATCTCCTTCAAAATAAACTGGTTGGATCTCCTTTCAGTCCAAGGGACTCTCAAGAGTCTTCTTCAACACCACAGTTCAAAAGCATCAATTCTTCGGTGCTCAGCCTTCTTCACAGTCCAACTGTCACATCCATACGTGACCAGAGGTAAAACCATAGCCGATTAGATGGACCTTAGTCAGGAAAGTAATGTCTCTGCTTTTGAATATGCTATCTAGTTTGGTCATAACTTTTCTTCCAAGAAGTAAGAGTCTTTTAATTTCATGGCTGCAGTCACCATCTGCAGTGATTTTGGAGCCCAAAAAAATAAAGTCTGACACTGTTTCCACTGTTTCCCCATCCCTTTCCCATGAAGAAGCTGAAGTTGAACGGTTCTATGAAGACCTACAAGACCTTTTAGAACTAACACCCAAAAAACATGTCCTTTTCATTTTAGGGGACTGGAATCCAAAGTAGGAAGTCAAGAAACACCTGGAGCAACAGGCAAATTTGGCCTTGGAATGCAGAATGAAGCAGGGCAAAGACTAATAGCATTTTGCCAAGAAAATGCACTGGTCATAGCAAACACCCTCTTCCAACAACACAAGAGAAGGCTCTAAACATGGACATCACCAGATGGTCAACACCAAAATCAGATTAATTATATTATTTGCAGCCAAAGATGGAAAAGTGCTATACAGTCAACGAAAACAAGACCAGGAGCTGACTGCGGCTCAGATCATGAACTCCTTATTACCAAATTCAGACTTAAATTGAAGACGGTAGGGAAAACCGCTAGACCATTCAGGTATGACCTAAATCAAATCCCTTATGATTATACAGTGGAAGTGAGAAATAGATTTAAGGACCTAGATCTAATAGATAGAGTGCCTGATGAACTATGGAATGAGGTTCATGACATTGTACAGGAGACAGGGATCAAGACCATCCCCATGGAAAAGAAATGCAAAAAAATCAAAATGGCTGTATGGGGAGGCCTTAAAAATAGCTGTGAAAAGAAGAAAGTTGAAAAACAAAGGAGAAAAGGAAAGATATAAGCATCTGAATGCAGAGTTCCAAAGACTAGCAAGAAGAGATCAGTAAGCCTTCTTCGGCAATCAATGCAAAAAGAGGAAAAGAACTGAATGGGAAAGACCAGAGATCTCATCAAGAAAACTGGAGATATCAAGGAAATATTTCATGCAAAGGTGGGCTCAATAAAGTACATAAATGGTATAGATCTAACAGAAGCAGAAGATATTAAGCAGAAGTGGCAAGAATACACAGAAGAACTGTACAAAAAAGATCTTGTACAAAAATGACCCAGATAATCACGATGGTGTGAATACTCATCTAGAGCCAGACATCCTGGAATGTGAAGTCAAGTGGGCCTTAGAAAGCATCACTATGAACAAAGCTAGTGGATTTGATGGGATTCCAGTTGAGCTATTTCAAATTCTAAAGATGATGCCGTGAAAGTGCTGCACTCAATATCCCAGCAAATTTGGAAAACTCAGCAGTGGCCACAGGACTGGAAAAGGTCAGTTTTCATTCCAATCCCAAAAAAAGGCAATGCCAAAGAATGCTCAACCCACAGCCTAGGAGACTTCATAAATGGTTTGGATTATGGGATTCTTGGCCAAAAAGAAAATAAAAACACTTATTTTGGGAATCACTATCATTATCTATGTTTTCTTCATGCATGTGCCTGTATTTTTGCTGTAGGTATCTCCCTCCAGTGAAGCCTGTGAGATACCAAAGAGCCACCACTATGCTATGAAACCTCTTTCTGTTGACTAGGGGCACATCACAGAAGACAGGAGGGCAGGATGGGAATGGGTGGGGAAAGGAAGATTATAAGAGCCAGTGAGGACTTGTGGAGTGTTGGAGATGGTCATCCAGCTTGTCCTCGAGTTGGAACGAAGCCATCACCCAGTCTCCTCTCCCTCTCTCCCGTCCTTATCATGTGTGCTGTTCTCACCATTTCCATAGTGTAGTGAGAGCCATTTTTCAAGGATGAAACCTTTAGAAAGGAATGTGTTGTTCTGACCATCTGGATAGTATAATGTAACTGAACCCAGTGAAGCCTCTATATAAATTTTTAAGTTTCTGATGTGTGGGTACATCAATCTACTCATCTTGGTGTCATCCAAGACAAACTTAAGAAGTAAGTTCCCTTGTTTATTAAATTTGCCATTGATAAATCTCGAGTGGCCTGTTTCTTTTTTTAGAATCTTCTTGCCCTGTGTGTTCTGGGGACAGTTTGCAAACCAACACACAGTTTTTGTAATATTTTTAAGTACTTAATTCTTATAACACTTTGATAATATATCAAAAGGCAAAATATTTATTTAAAAATTCAAATATCTCACCTATGATTGATAATCTACATTTTTTTTTCTGTATTGAAGGACACATTTACAAAGATGCTGAAAGGCATGTTAGTATTCCCAGGAAATGGTGGTTTTCTTTTTGGATTTCACTAAATTGAGATATGATATTAATATTCTATATGTCTTCATTTATTCTTACCAATTTGAATTGTATGCTTCCATGTTAAATGGCCTGGAAAAATGAGAAAGGTGATTGAAAAAATATACAGTGCTTGTTCATAGGCATAGAAGACCACTTGGCTTGTGCTAATTTAATTAATCTTCACCTAAAGCATACACAGTGCCCTGGTACTTAATGTACTGGAAAAATATACATAGCATTTTGACACCATCCTGTACTACTGAGAGATAACACTGTACTCTGACATTGTATTAATGTCAGTAGACAGCTTCCAACAGAGATATAAGATCATACTTTCCAGCTTTATTTTTTAATGGAATTTAATTCCCAGGGAAGAGTCTTTACAATTTGAATTTGCTATTATTCTTTCTAGTCTAGTAACCTATGATACAGCTTATGGATGAACATGGATTTTAAGAAAATAATCATTAGAAACAAAATATTGAATTTATAGGTAGCAGCATTACTATCAGCCTCAAGTGTGGGATGCAATTATCTAATGTCTTCATTTATATTTTTATGAACTTGATGGAATTCTGATACTCTACCTTAGCCAAGAAGACAAAAACAACTAATTTCTTTGCATTCATTATCTTGACTGAAGGGTAAGAAGCTAAAACCCAATTTATCCAATAATTGCTACATTTGTGAAAACAACACCAGAGCCTTGATGCATTTTACTGCGGCCTCCTGGGAAGGCTCATGTCTAATTTTTATGCTGATATGGCTAATAAAATAGTCCTCTGACTCTTCTATTTGCTCTAGCAATTACAAGATTTCTTACTCCATTGTAAATATTTCTCTGAACTAAGATTAGCTTAACTGAGCTTCCTTTGAAATCTTGCCACCCATCAAATGTGTCAGGCCTAATACATTCGGTAGCCAAAGAAAATCAATGACCAGCACATTTTTCTGCTTCCTGCAATGATCAATAAGATTCACATAATGGGTGGAAAATTTTTATTCGTGACAACTCAGAATTTTCTTAGCATAAATCTCCTCTGCATTATAGCCTCACAATTTCCCATTTCCTGAATTTGCAGGCATTGAGAAATATATATGTAGAAGATATATTACTAAAAGTACTACAATTAGAAGTTCACACTCCAGTGACAATGAGTTTAGATTCCAAAGGCCTATTTTCTAGATATGAAGTATTCTATACTTGGCATTTGAAATGTACAAATTAAAGATATTTTCTTTGAATGTTAAAACTTATTTAGATGCAACTTAATTCAAATATGTATAATGAAGGAAGCAGATATTGCTTTACTTTTTTCTAAATTAAAATGTTTAGTCATATTTGTGGCTTTTAAAACTGAAATTAGTTTTCAAGTTTTAAAACAATTTTTAAGAATGTGTATCTTTGAAATGAAAAATCAAAGTTCTCAGTGTTACAATGCTCAACAGTGAGGTTTGTGAAAATATTATAAATAGAGTTAAAGCAATTTAATCAAAGGTGAACAAAATTCATTTAGAATTTAGGTATTCTGTCATTAATTTATTATTTATAGATGCATTAATTGTTAAATCAATTAATCTTACAAAGTACAATTGATTTCCTTCTGTGTGACATGTGTTGTGTTACTGTGCTTAGGTGATAGTTTTCAGGGGCAAAAGAAAACCCTTGCTTTGGAGAAGTTAAAAGTAAACTTTTTTTGAGTGAGAAATTTCAATTTAGTGAGGTAATCTTAAGTGTACATTTGTGCATATGTGGGTATGTGTATATATACACAGCAAACATATCAAATAGCAAAATAAAGATATGATTTTAAAAGTATATTTGAAGCTATATTTCAAAAACATTATAGAATCACAATATTAAGTAGTACTTTTACATTTAAAAGTTATTTCCTTAGTGAATAAAAGGATAGGCCCATATTTTATGCATCTTTGTATCCAGCACTTGCACAGTATAGGACACATTGTGTGTGTATTGTGTGTGGGAGTTTGGTTCCTCAGTTTTTTCTTCTTTTTTATCCTTAGTCAATTTTCTTCTTGATTTTGCTAGATCATAACACAAGCATTAACTTGTAATATACACCATTCTCATAGCTGTCCATTCTACTTTCCTCATGATGAAAATAAGCATTCCCCAAGAGCTAAACATACTATTTATCTCATAAAAACTGAAAAAACATTCTATACTATCTCCCTGTGGTTTAGAAATAACTTAATGTTACTAATAGTTTTATATTAGAAATAGGTTCATATAGTTCTTCCCTAAGCCAGCTTATAGTTATGCAAACATTGAATGCAACCATATACTTGAGAACAATTATAGGTGGGATATTTAATTGTATAAAATCTGTTAAATTCAAAATTTAACCTAAATGCATATAAGATAAGGCCAGTAACCTTTAGTATATATTTGGTAATGATGATACCTTTAGTGAAATAAGTGTTCTATATCTGTTATTTCATAGATTTTTCTATGTCTATGTATAGAAAGCTATGGTATACATATATATTTATAAATTCATAACAATTTCTATTTGTTAATATTTATAATTTCCTTTTAGTTAAGATCAAGTGTAGTATGGGGGCTTACCACGCGACACAGTAGTAAAGAGTCCACCTGCCAATGCAGGAGACACAGGTTCAATCCCTGGGTCTGAAGATCCCCAGGAGTAGGAAATGGCAACCCATTCCAGTATTCTTGCCTGAAAAATTCCATGGATAGAGGAGCCTGGCAAGATAGAGTTCATGGTCACAAAGAGTTGGACGCAACTGAGTGACTGAGCACACATAGTTCCTAATACCTTACCAATGATATTAAATAACACTGCAATTTTTTAATAGCTGAGACAAAATTAGATTGTGACTATATGGATTTCATTGAATAACTCTTGTATAAATGCATGATTTATATTTTGCCCTATTAGCAACTTATTGTTTCCCTTTAGAGAATATCTTACATATCCATTTATTCTTATATATCTAGCTGTATAATTATTGTTGCAATAAAATTATTTCTTTGCCAGACTATCTGATCTAAGAGAGAATGTCTGTTTTGAACTATTTGGTTAGTAGTTTCCTCTTGGTCTCAATATATAAAACACACACAAATTTTATTTTATCATCTAAATATCATATTGATATTTCTTCTATTTTGTTTTATGCATGCATAGATGCTAAGTCACTTCAGTTATGTCTGACTCTTTTCCAACCCCATGGACTGGAGCTTGCCAGGCTCCTCTATCCATGGGATTCTCCAGGCAAGAATACTGGAATGGGTTGCTCTGCCCTCCTTCAAGGTATCTTCCTGACCATCTTTGGCATTAGCAGCCAGGTTGTTTAACACTAGTGCCACCTATGAAGCCCATTTTGTTTTGTATGCTAATGTAATTTTTTTTTTGCAAATGTGACTCAAATACCTCTGCCTTGTGAGGTATGTTAAATATGTTAAAGTCAAGTCACTTACTAAGAAGTTAGCTAAATACTTCTGAAAAAGCAAAATTTTTATGCTGTCCTTTCACTTTGATATAGAGGGAGCCAGGGATATTGTTGAAGGGGTAGATGATTGATATAGTATTTTTTTTTTTTGCTCTTATATATAAGAAAGTAAGAACAGAAATTACTGTCTTTAATCAGAAAGAATCAAAGTTAATATATGCCCTAATACAGTCCCTCCTGCTTTATGCCATCTCAGGTTAGTTTCTGTCGCTGATATTATACAATATTTACAGGGCAGCATTCATCAGAGCTGTCTAGTCAGCATCCAAAGGGATGAGAGCGTTATCAGCAATCCCCTGGACAGTCCTACATCATTGGAATGTAAAACTTTATTTCAAGGTTGAATTCTGAGAGTTTAGAAAACCTAGTTACTAGCAAGGATTAAAAAACAGCCCCCTGCCCTCCCACATAGTACATATCTTGTCATCCAGATGTTTTGATATCTTATACTTTCCATGAATTATGAATCTATAGACTTCCTCTTGGCCTTTTCATATATTACATCTAATTTGCTAGTTATTCAAGTTCCTTCTTTTTTAATAGCCTCAGTAACCTGTGGGGATAGAAGGAATTGCCAACCAATCCTAGTATGAAATAGTGAAAGGTCAAAGCTGTAAAAATCTCTACTAAATTTCTAAGAATACTTTAGATACTTAATTCTGTTACTGCTGAATACCCAAATGTTAAAAATAATAGAAGTACTTAATTCTTGTCCTAACAATTCAGTGACAAGTAGTCAAGAAATATCTTATTCTGCTAAATTTGTAAATTTTCATTAAGCTATACAAATCCTATACTCATTTCTTATTCACTTCTATTATACTCTAATTACCTCAAAACTGAATGGTGAGTATGTTTTAAAATTTATTTTTATCTATATATTTTTTCATTTAAGAAGACAATAGTAACATTTTTTAATAATTTTTAACCTTGGCCAAATCTCTCACTTTATGTGTTTCAGTAACTTCATCTGAAAAATGAACAATTTTAAGTTACCTCTGCTATCCTTTACAACTCTGAAGCTCTTAACATATTTTATTTCTAAAGTAAGTCTGAAATTGATTTGTTTTCAATGATTGTAGTGAAGCTGAAACTCCAATACTTTGGCCTCATTGGAAAAGACCCTGATGCTGGGAAAGATTGAAGGCAGGAGGAGAAGTGGACGACAGAGGATGAGATGATTGGATGGCATCATCAACTCAATGGACATGAGTCTGAGCAAGCTCCAGAAGTTGGTGATGGACAAGGAAGCCTGGCATGCCATGGGATCACAAAGAGTTGGACACGACTAAGTGACTGAACTGACTGAAGCCTGAAATATCCATGAAATCAACTGGTGAGTTAAGGGATTGGTATTTGTGTGCCATCTTTTTGTGATGTCTGTCTCTTTACCCAAGCTATGCATTCCCTTTCAAGAACTCACTAATCCTAAAGCCTGCCCAGTCATTTAGGCAGTGAGACTAGCTTCCACTAACACTTGAGGGTAATTTGCACACCTGTGTCCTGGAACCATCCTATATTTCACACTTCTCCTTGAAACAAAATTTATTGTGCTTTCAGAAGTGTCCTTTCTCCAGTTTGATGCATTAATCTAAGAAAATAGACTAGTGAAAGTAGCCTAGACCATTTACACACTAATGATATTTATTCATTATAATTTGACTTCTTAAATAGAATAATTCCACCTTTATATTTCAGCCATCTGGAATGGCTATACTCATGTTTAACAAAGTATAAAGGAGTATGATGTAAGAAAAGATATTTCTTTCACATGAGGGAATCTGGAAGAAGTCTATAAATTTTACTGCATAGTGTGCTGTCATTATTCTTGAATCTTCCAAAGAAAGTCTGAGTTTATGCCTTTAGTAGATCAGTTGACATCTGATAATTATTTCGTGTGTTCTTTTCATTACTGATAGTGTCCTTGTTTAAAAAAAATTATATAATTCTCTACCTGTTACTCCATTTATATACAATCCTTCTTATAATTTGAGGGAGCCATCACACAGATTAAGAACAAAAAGCTAATCTATCAGTAAAGTTCATATCAAAAGAGATTCTATGTGTCATCAAAATAGGTACATAATGTTTGTCATATTAATCAACTTCCTTATATTTCATACCAGTATATAACTGGTGCTGAATTACTTACCCTAATTAAAAAGAAAAAAAAAAAAGCAAGCTTCTAACTATAAACAGCTAAGATGCAAAAGGAAAGAAAAAACCTTAAGGAAACAGATGAAACAATTGAAAAACAAGTGAACAAACAAAACTATTTTATTTCATGGAAAAGAATGGTTGAAAGAGTCTTATTTATGCCTTATACCCCAAAATGGAGGAAGACACATGTCCTTCTCAACATTGGATATTCTGTCAAGCAACTTAGCTATTTATTTTAGCCCCACTTGCAAAGAAGGTCATCTCTAATCATGCCCTACACATGCTATTTTACCTTGACTCCACAGGCCCAAAAGCTACTGATTTTTTCTGCTGCCACAATTTATGCTAGAAAAAAAATCAAATATACATATATATGTATATGCATATCTATATCTATACTGTATCCACATATTCTAAAAGGTATAAGTTTTGGATCAGTTCAGTTCACTCAGTCAGTTTAGTCGCTCAGTCATGTCCAACTCTTTGCGACCCCGTGAATCGCAGCACTCCAGGCCTCCCTGTCCATCACCAACTCCTGGAGCTTACTCAAACTCATGTCCATCGAGTCAGTGATGCCATCCAGCCATCTCATCCTCTGTCATCCCCCTTTTCCTGCCGCCAATCCCTCCCAGCATCAAAGTCTTTTCCAGTGAGTCAACTCTTCGCATGAGGTGGCCAAAGTACTGGAGTTTCAGCTTTAGCATCATTCCTTCCAAAGAAATCCCAGGGCTGATCTCCTTCAGAATGGACTGGTTGGATCTCCTTGTGGTTCAAGGGACTCTCAAGAGTCTTCTCCAACACCACAGTTCAAAAGCATCAATTATTTGGTATTCAGCCTTCTTCACAGTCCAACTTTCACATCAATACATGACCATAGGAAAAACCATAACCTTGACTAAACGGACCTTAGTTGGCAAAGTAATGTCTCTGCTTTTGAATATGTTATGTAGGTTGGTCATAACTTTCCTTCCAAGGAGTATGCATCTTTAATTTCATGGCTGCAATCACCATCTGCAGTGATTTTGGAGCCCCCAAAAATTAAGTTTTGGGTAACATAAATTAATTCAGACTGAAGAGAAAGTGACCATTCTTTCTCTATGCAGCTTTATTTTCAAACAGAATATTTTTCATGTCAGATGAGTTATTATGTGGGCTTACTGAAGCTTATCTTCCCACATACTTTTCAACACACATTAATAATTTCAGTAGTAATAGAGGATGCATATTTTTTTTCAGACTGATCAATTTACTCTTAATCTAATAATGAACATCATTTCCTTCCTTGTAAAATTGTTTTCTGTGAACATCTAAGATCTCCTAATGGCTAATCTTCCCCAACAACCACATTTTTCCAATAAATAAAGTAAACATCTTTGCAAATATTCTAGTTTTATCAAAGCAGAATTAAAAAAGAAAATCAAGTGGTCTCATTATGTTAAGTAATATTTGAATCTTTTTTTTTACCAATATTATGTAATAAGATGTTTTTTAAGGAGAAACTGTTAAAACTACATCATACACATTTTCCCCAAGAAATTTATGGTTAACATGAATTTGATCTATAGAACTGTAAAAGGGAAAAGCACAGAACAACCATTTGAAAGTTGCAGAACATAAACTGATTTTGTTCAGATATTAATCAATGAGAAAATTAAAATAAATGAGATGTTATAAACTCAGGAAAATAACATAAAGCTTCTCTTTTACAAAATGCCTCTGATACAACTAATAGTTTAGATTTGAAATAAGAGCTCAGATGACAAATCATATGCAAGTTATTCTCTCATAGACTGTATGATTTCATATTCACTAATTTGTAGAATAATCATGAATCATGTTTTCATCAAAGATTTCAAAGGGCCTCTCTCATGGGGTATAATCTCATCTTCTCCTAATTATCATACTGGAATGAAGGGGATACAATTATAGTTTCAAAATTGGTGACAAGCTTTTATGATGAGCCATGAGGCTGAAACACATTAAATAATACCAAATTCTTCACCAGTATAATACCAGACTAATGAAAAGAAAGAGGATTGAAAAGGAGAACAATGACAATGGGTCAATAACTGGGTGGAGATCTTTATATTGGTTATTGTTAATATTGAACAAAATAATAAAATATGAAAAGCTTTATCATCACTATGATATAATATATAGGTATAATAAATTTAAAATATTCTGGTTCTATGGAAGCTATATATGAAATAAATTTCTGTATAAAGTATAAAAGAATATGATACATATACCAAAGGATTATTGCATACCACTAGGGAAGGTTACAATGGTTATTTAGCAAATATATATACACATTTTATGAGAGGGTTGAATTAAGTTTGTGAACTAATACAGAAATGCCCAAAGAAAATAATATATGTCACTGAATTAAATAAGTAAAAAATACTGATTAGAGCTCTAATATACAGAATAATGTTGATTTACACAATGTTATAGAAGATGCAAATGTGTGCTGAATAGTTTTCTTTTTGGTCATAATCATTTCAGTTTAGTTCAGTTACTCAGCAGTGTCCAACTCTTTGTGACCCCATGGACTGCAGCACCAGAGAAGGCAAGAGCATCCCACTCTGATACTCTTGACTGGAAAATCCCATGGACAGAGGAGCCTGGTAGGCTGCAGTCCATGGGGTCGCTAGGAGTCGGACACGACTGAGTGACTTCACTTTCACTTTTCACTTTCATGTATTGAAGAAGAAAATGGCAACACACCAGTATTCTTGCCTGGAGAATCCCAGGGACAGCAGAGTCTGGTGGGCTACTGTCTATGGGGTTGCACAGAGTTGGACACGACTGAAGCGATTTAGCAGCAGCAGCAGCAGGACTGAAGCACACCAGACCGTCTTGGCCATCACTAACTCACAGAATTTACCCAAACTCATGTCCATTGAGTTGGTGATGCCATCCAACCATCTCATCCCCTGTTGGGCACTTTTCCTCCCACTTTCAACCTCTCCCAGCATCAGAGTCTTTTCAAATGAGTCAGGTCTTCACACCAGTTGGCCAAAGTATTGAATCTTCAGCTTCAGCATCAGTACTTCTAATGAATATTCAGGACTGATCTCCTATAGGATTGACTGGTTTGATCTCCTTGCAGTCCAAGGGACTCTCTTCTACAACACCACAGTTGAAAAGCATCAATTCTTCGGTGCTCAGCTCTTTTGATAGTCCAACTATCACTACTGAAAAAACCATAGCCTTGACTAGACGGACTTTTGTTGGCAAAGGGATGTCTCTGCTTTTGAATATGCTGTCTAGGTTGGTCATAATTTTCCTTCCAAAGAGTAAGTGTCTTAATTTCATGGCTACAGTCACCATCTGCAGTGATTTTAGAGCCCCCCAAAATAAAGTCTGTCACTGTTGCCCCATCTATTGCCATGAAGTGAGGGGACTGGATGCCATGATCTTAGTTTTCTGAATGTTGAGCTTTAAGCCAACTTTCTCACTCTCTTTTTTCACTTTCATCAAGAGGCTCTGTAATTCTCCTTCTCTTTCTGCCATAAGGGTGGTGTCATCTGCATATCTGAGGTGATTGAGATTTCTCCCAGCAATCTTTCTAGCTTGTGTTTCTTCCAGTCCAGCGTTTCTCATGATGTACTCTGCATATAAGTTAAATAAGCAGGGTGACAATATACAGCCTCGATGTACTCTTTTTCCTATTTGGAACCAGTCTGTTGTTCCATGTCCAGTTCTAACTATTGATTATTGATCTGCATGCAGATTTCTCAAGAAGCAGGTTAGGTGGCCTGGTATTTCCATCTCTTTCATAATTTTCCACAGTTTATTGTGATCCACACAGTCAAAGCCTTTGGCATAGTCAGTAAAGCAGAAATAGATGTTTTTCTAGAACTCTTTTTCGATGATCCAGGGGATGGTGGCAATTTGATCTCTTGTTCCTCTGCCTTTTCTAAAACCATCTTGAACATTTGGAAGTTCATGCTTCAGGTATTGTTGAAGCCTGGCTTGGAGAATATTGAGCATTACTTTACTAGCATGTGAGATGAGTGCAATGAGTGGTAGTTTAAACATTCTTTGGCATTGCCTTTCTTTGGGATTGGAATGAAAACTGACCTTTTCCAGTCCTGTGGCCACTGCTTAGTTTTCCAAATTTGCTGATATATTGACTGTAGCACTTTCATAACATCATCTTTTAGGATTTGAAATAGCTCAACTGGAATTCCATCACCTCCACTAGCTTTGTTCATAGTCATGCTTTCTAAGGTCTGCTTGACTTCACATTCCAGGATGTCTGGCTCTAAGTGAGTGATCACACCATCATAATTATTTGGGTCCTGAATATATTTTTTGTACAGTTCTTCTGTGTATTCTTGCCACCTCTTCTTACTATCTTTTGCTTCTCTTAGGTCCGTTTCTGTCCTTTATTGAGCCCATCTTTGCATGAAATGTTCCCTCAGTATCTCTAATTTTCTTGAAGAGATCTCTAGTCTTTCCCATTCTATTGTTTTCCTCTATTTCTTTGCACTGATCACTGAGGAAGGTGTTCTTATCTCTCCTTGATATTCTTTGGAACTCTGCATTCAAATGGCTATATTTTTCCTTTTCTCCTTTGCTTTTTGCTTCCCTTCTTTTCACAGCTATTTGTAAGACCTCCTCAGACCGGCATTTTGCTTTTTTACATTTCTTTTTCTTGGGGATGGTCTTTATCCCTGTCTCCTGTACAATGTCATGAACCTACATCCATAGTTCATCAGGTATTCTATCAGATCTAGTCCCTTAAATCTATTTCTCATGTCCACTCTATAATCATAAGGGATTTGATTTAGGTCATACATGAACTGTTTAGTGGTTTTCCCTACATTATTCAATTTAAGTCTGAATTTGGCAATAAGGAGTTCATGATCTGAGCCAGAGTCATCTCACGTTCTTGCTTTTGCTGACTGTAGGTCTTCTCCATCTTTAGCTGCAAAGAATACAATCAGTCTGATTTTGTTGTTGACCATCTGGTGATGTCCATGTGTAGAGTCTTCTCTTCTGTTGTTGGAAGAAGGTGTTTGCTATGACTGGTGTGTTCTCTTGGCAAAACTCTATTAGCCTTTGTCCTGCTTCATTCTATATTCCAAGGCCAAATTTGCCTGTTACTCCAGGTGTCTCTTGACCTTCCTACTTTTGCATTCCAGTACCCTATAATGAAAAGGACATCTTTTTTGGCTGTTAGTTCTAAAAGGTCTTGTAGGTTTTCATAAAACCATTCAACCTCGACTTCTTCAGCATTACTGATTGGGGCATAGACTTGAATTACCATTATATGAATGGTTTGCCTTGGAAACAAACAGAGGTCATTCTGTCATTTTTTGAGGTTGCATCCAAGTACTGCTTTTCGGACTCTTCTGTTGACTATGATGCCCACTCCATTTCTTCTAAGGGATTCATGCCCACAGTAATAGATACAATGATCATCTGAGTTAAATTCACCCTTTTCAGTCCATCTTAGTTCACTGATTCCTAGAATGTCAATGTTCACTCTTGCCATCTTCTGTCTGACCACTTCCGAAATGCCTTGATTCATGGACCTAACATTCCAGGTTCCTATGCAACATTGCTCGTTACAGCATTGGACCAGTGACATCCACAACTGGGTGTCGTTTATGCTTAGGCTTTGTCTCTTCATTCTTTCTGGAGTTATATCACCACTGATCTCCAATAGCATATTGGGCACCTACTGATCTGGGGGCTTCATCTTTTAGTGTCCTATCTTTTTGTCTTTTCATAGTGTTCATGTAGTTCTCAAAGCAAGAGTACTACAGTGGCTTGCCATTCCCTTCTCCAGTGGACCTCATTTTGTCAGAACTCTCCACCATTACCCATCTGTTTTGGGTGGCCCTACATGGCATGGCTCATAGTTTCATTGTGTGTGTTGTTTTCTGCCATACAACAACATGAATCAGCCGAATGTGTGTGTGTATAACTCCCTTCCCTCTTGACTGTCCCTTCCAATCTTCCCCACCTTTGTGCAACCAGCATACAGAGTCATCTAATTCAATTCCAAACATGAAGCATCAAACAAATAGGACCATAGTGATCAGAATGCTGTTAGATTTTCCCAGATATAATATCACTGAAAGTCAGAATTTGGACCAGTTGACAAATATTTGCATGCAAGAAAATTTCTGTGAATTAAAAAGTGCAACTTCAATGATCATACTTCCTTCTTGGCTTAGTTGGTAAAGAATCAACCTTCAATGCAGGAGATCTGGGTTTGACCCTTGAGTTGGGAAGCTCCCCTGGAGAAGGGATCAACTACCCACTCTAGTATTCCTGCTTGGAAAATCCCATGGATTATATAGTCCATGGGGTTGCAAAGAGTGTACATTACTGAGCAACTTCCACTTTCACTTTCTCTTTTCAAAGTTATTATTTTAAAACAAACTCTTGACACATTTTTTTATATTTTCCTCTCTTAATAGTTATCTATAAATAGTTAGAAAAAGATCTGGATTAGAGTTAGAAAAAGATCCGGACTACAGTTAGAATCCATCACCACACACATTTATGAAATTTTCCATTAGATGAGGTGGCAAGAAGACACAGAAGAACAATACAAAAACAATATCTTAATGACCTGGATAATCACTATGGTGTGAGCACTCAACTAGAGCCAGACATCTTGTAGTGTGAATTCAAGTGGGCCTTAGAAAGCATCATTATGAACAAAGCTAGTGGAGGTGATAGAATATCAGCTGATCTATTTCAAGTCCTAAAAGATGATGGTGTTAAAGTGCTACACTCAATATGCCAGCAAATTTGGAAAACCCAGAATTGGCCACAGGACTGGAAACGGTCAGTTTACATTCCAATCCCTAAAAAAGGCAATGCCAGAGAATGCTTAAACTTGCATAAAATTTCACTCATTTCACATGCTAGCAAAGTAATACTCAAAATCCTTCAAGCTAGGCTTCAAAAGTATGTCAACCAAGAAGTTCCAGATATACAAGGCAGAGGAACCAGAGATCAAATTGTGAACAATCATTGGATCATATAAAAAGCAAAGGAATGAAAAAAGTTCTACTTCTGTTTAAATGACAATGCTAAAGCTTTTGATCGTGTGGATCACAAAAAACTGTGAAAAATTCTTAAAGAGATAGGAATACCAGACCACCTTACATGTATCCTGAGAAACCCATGTGCAGGTCAAGGAGCAACAGTTGGAACTAGACATGGAACAATAAACTGTTTCAAAATTGGGAAAGGAATACATCAAGGCTGTATATTGTCATCCTGCATATTTCACTTCTATACAGAGTTGTTGTTCAGTCACTCAGTCATGTCCAACTCTCTGTGACTTCATGGACTGAAGCATACCAGTCTCCTCTGTTCTCCACCATCGAGTCAGTGATGCCTTCCAAACATCTCATCCTCTGTTGTCTCCTTTTCCGCCTGCCTTCAGTCTTTCCCAGCATCTAGCAGAGTACATCATGCAAAATTTCAGACTGGATGAATCACAAGCTGGAATCAAAATTGCAGGGAAAAATATAAACAACCTCAGATATGCAGATGATACCACCCTAATGGCAGAAAGTGAAGAGGAATTGAAGAGCCTTTTTAGTTCCTTTAGTGAAAGAGGAGATTGAAGGAGCTGACTTAAAGTTCAACATTCAAAAAACTAATTTATGACATCCAGTTCCATCACTTTACAGTAAATAGAAGGAAAAAAATTGGAAGAGGTTATAGATTTTATTTTCTTCAGCTACAAAATCCCTTCAGACCATGACTGCAGCCAAGAAATTAAAAGATGCTTGCTCCTTGCAAGAAAAGCTATGACAAACACAGACAGCATATTACAGGGACATCATTTTGTTGATAAAGGTCCATACACTCAAATCTATGTTTTTTTTCAGCAGTCATGTATGGATATGACAGTTAGACCATAGAGAAGACTGAATGCTGAAGACCTGATGCTTTTGAATTGTGATGCTCAAGAAGACTCTTGAGAGTCCCTTGGACAAAGAGTCAATCAGATCAAATCCTGAGAATATCAACCCTGAATACTCATTCAGAGGACTGATGCTGAAGTTGAAATTCCAATACTCTGGCCACCTAACGTGAAGAGATGACTCATTGAAAAGGATTCTGATGCTGGGAAAGATTGAGGATGGAAGGAGAAGGGGGCAACAGAGGGGGACTGGATGGACATGAATTGGAGTAAGATTGAGGAGTTGGCGATGGACAGGGAAGCCAGGCGTGCTGCAGTCCATGGGGTCGCAAAGAGTTGGACATGACTGAGCAACTGAACTGAACTGAACTGAACCGGGTTACCAGACATATAGATATACTGACATGCATACATGATCATACATGGTAAATTACATGTAGAGAGAAAAACAGAGGGAGAGGAGATTCTCTTTCTGCTGTCTATATTTCTCTAGTGAAATCCTGACTACTGATACAGATCTATAGGCTTTTCTATCTCTATGATATGATACACATGATTTGATATGTATTTCATATTTTCATATATGTATGTCTATTACCATATTTGCATCTTTTAAACTATTTAAAAATAAATTAGATCAATAATTTGAAAATGAATTATGTACCAAATGAGAAAGTATTGAAATATTTGTGCTCATTTAACAAGATATATATTTTCCATTAAAATATTTTGGTAACTACATTGTTCACTGATAAAAGTGAGAAGTCTTCCATTCCCATTTTAAAGTATTATGTTAATTACCATTTAAGTTTAGACACAGCATGGCTTTTATTTTTTAAGAAACAAAAGAGTAACACTTTCCACTAGAAACTTAAGCCAATTTTTAGCATCCAAACTTAATGATCTAGTGTTCAGTTTAAAATTTATCAAATTGTATTTTATTTAGAAATATATTTTGTTGAGAACAATTAGATAACAATAATTTCTGTTTGAAGAGTAGAACAAATTAATCAAATGTAAGTGAAGTAAATTACATGCATAAAAGTTATAGATAATTTTCTGATATAACTAAATTGCAACAAGCAATAATTAGACTATGTGGGAGGAGTTAAGTGTAAGTGTGTGGGCATTACAACACGACTTTGCCATTACAGAATTCTCTCTGGTGATAAGGGTCACAGTTATGGTTTTCTGAATCAAAGAAAGCACAGCAACATAATTAACACTTTCTCTTCATGTTGCTGAAATTCAGCAAACACAGTGAGGGTCAAAAAATGTATTTTTTGTGTAATTTCAAATTTATGAATGTCTAAATATTAAAATTTTACAATATTTTCTTAATGTTTTACTGTGAAATTTTATAACCATCAATTATATTTAGATGATGTACAGAAGGAAAAACAGTTGAAGCATTTTTATTTCAAAATGAAGCAACTTCATTTTGATGAACAAGAATGCCATCTTCTTCTCTCTTTCGTGCTAGCACATCTATTTCTTCATCCTGTGCTGTGCTGTTCTAAGTCACATTAGTCCTGCCTGCCTCTTTGTGACCCCAAAGACTGTAGCTCACCAGGCTTCTCAGCCCGTGGAATTCTCCAGACAAGAATACTTGAGTGGGTTGCTGTGCTCTCCTCCAAGGGATCTTTCTGATTCCGGGATCGAACCTGTGTCTCTTGGCTCTCCTGCAATTGGCAGGCAGATTCTCTACCACTTTGGCACCTGGGCTCATACTTTCTCCTCATGGATTTATGAAACAAAGAAAAACTATCTTCTAATAGACTTGAGGTTACTCTAACAATCAAAAGTGATGGAATCTGATAGTTACACAGTTCAGTTCAGTTCAATTCAATCGTTTAGCTGTGTCTGACTCTTTGCGACCTCATGGACTGCAGCATACCAGGCTTCCTCGTCATTCACCAACTCCCAGAGCTTGCTCAAACTCATGTCCATCGAGTTGGTGATGCCATCCAACCATCTCATCCTCTGTCATCCCCTTCTCCTCCTGCCTTCAATCTTTTCCAGCATCAGGGTCTTTTTCAGTGAGTCAGTTCTTTGCATCAGGTGGGCAAAGTTTTAGAGCTTTAGCTTCATCATGAGTACTTCCAGTGAATATTCAGGGTTTATTTCCTTTAGGATTAACTGGTTTTATCTCCTTGCAGTCCAAGGGACTCTCAAGAGTCTTTTCCAGCATCACAGCTCAAAACATCAGTTCTTCAGTGCTCAGCTTTCTTTACAGTCCAGCTCTCTCATTAGCCTTCTATTTGAAACTTCCTCTTAGTGCTTCTTGAGCTTGGAATGTCTATTTTGCAAAATCATTTACTTTGATAAGGGATAAAGGAATACTCCTCTAAAATGTAAACTTTTCCTGGAAAATTTTAAATTTTA
>SJYF01000353.1:2899271-2913799 GCA_006410515.1 Procapra przewalskii | reverse complement strand
GACTTTTGGACTCTGAGGGAGAGGGAGAGGGTGGGTTGGTTTGGGAGACTGGCATAAAAACATGTATACTATGATGTAAAAAAAAAAAATAAAATACACAGTAGAATGTCAAAAAAAAAAATAAATAAAAGAACACACCCATAGTCATACAGACAGAAATTGAAAGTGCTGATTGAACCAAGGTGGTCTAATATCTGGACTACCATACTATTCTATCACTGTGAAATCTGTACATTTGAGGAAAACAAAAAAATCAGATATAGTCGCCAGTGAGACTGTTGATGCCATTCTATCACATCAACAGAGAGGCAGCCTCTGATTTTCTTCCTTTGTTGCATTGTTGAGGCACAAATCTGGGTTAATAAATAAACAAAAAAAAGAAACAGAAAGACCTGGAGGATATCGATAATGCACTGAGTTTGTAGCTGGAGCTTACCTTAACTGACAAGCAGGTGTAGTACACATATTATAACCTATAACTACTGGTTCCTTTGTTTAAACCATACATCTCCTTTTATTTAAGACAGTTATAAATCTTACTTTTGTGTTTGCTATACACATTAAAAAAATCAACACTGGTATGAATGGGAAGGAATAGGTCAAATATTATGATCAGAATGAAAACCATTAGCAGGCTGGGAGGAGTAGGGACAGAAGGCTCTTTCAGAAAGCAAATATACCACATTAGGTCACAAATAGTACCTGTGATCTCCCTCAGTCAACACTGGCAAGGTTTATGTAAAGGACTGTTCATTTTTCAGTGTTAATACATTGCTGAATTATTGGTCTTATCAGGATCCACAGAGAAGAGAGAAGTAGAGTTTGCTAAGTAAGTACTGAATAGTCAGAAGAAAAAAAATTAACTTTTATAGGTTTTTAAATCTAAGGAAATACTGAACAAGAATTAATAATAATCATAATTTAAAAAAAAAACACAGTACAGGTGGAAACTGGAAAACTAAGGAATGTCTTAGTGTAGGTACTGTGCTCTATTTTGTCATTCTCTATTGGAGGGCTATGACACTGTAAAGGAAGAGCAAATTAGCCAAGATGGATGGTCAGACTCTCTGACCTCAACCCCTCTCACCCCACATTTTGTGAATAATGATTATATAGTGGCTGAGAACAGTTAGAGCACTGTGCATGTGCATCACTGAGGTACTTGCTTGGTCACGAGTTGCTGTGTGTGGTACGGCTGTATGAACTTCACTGTGAAAGCCCTGGCAACTGCTGCATTAAGGCTACATTGGAGCAACACCATGGTTATGTTATATGAGGTTGTGTTGTGGCCATGTCATTGCTACATTACAGTTATGTTATGGCTGTTGCTACAGCTGCTGCAGCAGCCAGCAGAGAGGCTGTGTTATGGCTGCTGTGCCAAGAGAATAAATGTGTCTGCAGTTCCTACGGCTTTCGAGTCTTTTTCCAACCTGTCAGCTCATGCCTTGCCTACTCTGATTTTAGGTAGCAGTTCAAACAGTGTGAACAGAAAGACAACTGCTGGTGTGAACAAGATGAAGAACAAAACAGACATCAAAGAAATTACAGTACATTCACAATTTTAGCTATATGAATTCTATTTCATGAAAGCCATAAAGAGGTATAAATCCATTCTATTCGTAAAGAGATAAATATGAGCAACAATTGAAAACAGATTCTCATAATATTTGCAGATACACAGTTCAGCACTGTCTTCATGTTCTTGTATGTAAAGAAAACCTCAATTTACTACTGATACATCTGCTAAAAATGCAACCAATCATATCTAGTGAACTTTTGAAACTCAAATGAACACACAAAGTTCAATCCATATATTTTTGTGCATATATTCATGTGAAATAAAACTTTTGAAAGAATTAATCAGGTTTATTACACTATACATAAAGTTTGATTATTTTTGGAACTATAGGGAGAAGGAAAAACAAGTTATTATAACATAAAAGAAAATGTTCATTTCATAATGGACATATCTAGGTCCTTTGTCACATATCCTTTTAGCCTTCATTTAACTCCAAATTTTACTGGTTGCTATGGTGAACAGTTGCCTTAGGTGTAACCTGCAAGCACTTAACCTGGGCTGAAATACGCATCTCTTGTTTTCTCCCCTGAGGCATCTCTGGAAACACAGGACTCTTACAGGAATCAGCTCAGTCATTTTGATAAGGCACAAACCTGAAGTTGCAAGGTTTAACAAAACCTGGGACAGTCCTTCATTGGTGGGAAGAAAGTGTCTGTGTAGATATTGCCACCCTTTGTTGTTTGGAAGGCACAAGTCTGAAGTGCATTCTACAAGGTTCCCCGAGGATAGTTAAAAGGATTTACTTGCTGTTGCTCACATCAATAAGAAGTCCAGCAACACACACTTATATTGCATTTTCAACCTCTCCTGTTTCATGTTTCCAAATCTCTCACTATTGTTCCTTAGGATCATTTCCTAAAATAAACTGCCTGCATGCAACAGTTTGTCTCAAGTGCTGTTTCCAATGAGTAGTAAGACTAAGAAACATTTTCTTATTCCCCTCTAAGTTTTGCAAGGATTATAATATTTTTAAATGAGAGAATAATGGAGTTCCATTATTCATTTCAAATCAAAATTTTTATGATATATTAGATTTTTTTGATAGTAGAAGCTCAATGAATCGGAGAAGGAAATGGCAACCCACTCTAGTATTCTTGCCTAGAGAATCCCATGGACAGAGGAGCCTAGTGGGCTGCTGTTCATAGGGTCACACAGTGTTGGACATGACTGAAGTGACTTAGCATGCATGCATGCCTTGGGGAAGGAAATGGCAACCCACTCCAGTATTCTTGCCTGGAGAATCCCAGGGACTGAGGAGCCTGGTGGGCTGCCATCTATGGGGTCGCACAGAGTCAGACATGACTGAAATGACTTAGTAGCAGCAGCAGCAGCTCAATGAATATAGCAATAAAGATTAGATATCTGTCTTTTATAAGAACATGACGAACTTTAGCATCTCTTGTGAGCATTGAACATAAAGTGTCAGAAGCAGCAAAAGGGAGTGTTACATAAATCTAATTATGTGCTTTGTACTAGAATCTGTACTACTGGGGACTGGGCACAATCTCTTGCACTCTAAACTTCAGCTCTATCATTATACAACACTCACTGTATGAAGTCTTGAACATTAAAGGAGACGGTGTTCACAGTTTGTGGTAAGCAGAATAGAGGCCCTACAAAGATGTTTACAACCTAATCTCCAAAACCTGTGAATAGGCTACCTTATTTGGCAAAAGTACTTGGCATATATGATTACGTGAAAAACACTGTTTTGGATTATTAAAGTGGGGCAAATATAATTTAAAAGATTCCTCTAAAAGAGAAATATAAGTGTCAGAATTAAAAATATGTGACAGAGGAGCCAGAGTAATGCTTTCATGAGCACCCTGGAAGTTGGAAAAGGCAAGGAACAGATTTCCTTCCAGAGCCTCTGAAAAGCATGGAGCATTCCTAACACATTGACTTTAGCCTTGTAAGACCCATTTTGGACGTATGATGTCTAGAACTGTAAGATAATAAATATAAGTTGTTTCTAAGCCACAGAGTTTTTGGTCATTTGCTATAACAGTGATATAAACCTGTTACTGCTTCTGATATAATGGTAAACTTTCAGTTCAGTTCAGTTGCTCAGTCATGTACAACTCTTTGTGACCCCATGAACCACAGCATGCCAGGCCTCCCTGTCCATCACCAACTCCCGGAGTCCACCCAAACCCATGTCCATTGAGTTGGTGATGCCATCCAACCATCTCATCCTCTGTCATCCCCTTTTCCTCCTGGCCTCAATCTTTCCCAGCATCAGAGTCTTTTCAAATGAGTCAGCTCTTCACATCAGGTGGCCAAAGTATTGGAGTTTCAGCTTCCACATCAGTCCTTCTAATGAACACCCAGGACTAATCTCCTTTAGAATGGACTGGTTGGATCTCCTTACAGTCCAAGGGACTCTCAAGAGTCTTTTCCAACACCACAGTTCAAAAGTATCAATTCTTCAACACTCAGCTTTCTTTATAGTCCAACTTTCACATCCATGCATGGCCACTGGAAAAGCCATTGCCTTTACTAGATGGACCTTTGTTGGCAAAGAAAAGTCTCTGCTCTAATATGCTGTCTAGGTTGGTCATAACTTTCCTCCCAAAGAGTAAGTGTCATTTAATTTCATCACTGCAATCACCATCTGCAGTGATTTTGGAGCCCAGAAAAATAAAGTCAGCCACTGTTTCCACTGTTTCCCCATCTATTTGCTATGAAGTGTTGGGACTGGATGCCATGATCTTAGTTTTCTGAATGTTGAGCGTTAAGGCAACTTTTCCACTCTCTTCTTTCATCAAGAGGCTTTTTAGTTCTTCACTTTCTGCCATAAGGGTGGTGTCATCTGCATATTTGAGGTTATTGATATTTATCATGCAATCTTGATTCCAGCTTCCTCTAGCCTGGCATTTCTCATGATGTACTCTGAATATAAGTTAAATAAGCAGGGTGACAAAATACAGCCTTGACGTACTCCTTTTCCTATTTGGAACCAGTCTCTTGTTCCATGTCCAGTTCCAACTGTTGCTTCCTGACCTGCATACAGGTTTCTCAAGAGGCAGGTCAAGTGGTCTGGTATTCTCATCTCTTGAAGAATTTTCCACAGTTTATTGTGTTCCACACAGTCAAAGGCTTTAAACATTAGATACATATTAAAAATTTATCAGTGTTTTATTTGATTGACTGATAGATTTGTTATTTTTTTTTCTTTTGGTCTCAGTAGCAATGAGTTAATGGAAGACAATGAAAAGAGTAAAGTCTTGACAGTAAGACATGAATTTAAATCTAAGTGTCTTTATTATCTGCTTCTGGGTGTGTGCTAAGTTGTTTTAGTCTTATCTGACTCTTTGCGATCTTATGGACCATAACTTGCCAGGCTCCTGAATCTTCCCAAAACAGGGATTAAACCTGCATCTCCTGCATTGGCAGGTGGGTTCTTTACCACTAGGGCTACCTGGGCCACCCAATGGACTGTAGCCAACAGACTCTTCTGTCCATGCAATTTTCCAGGCAAGAATACTGGTGTGAGTCTCCATGCTCTCCTTCAGGGGATTTTCCCCACCCAGAGACTGAACCTGCATCTCTTATGTCTCCTGCACTGGCAGGGATATTCTTTATGACTAGCACCATCTGAGAAGCCCATTCAGTTCAGCTCAGTTGTGTCTGATTCTTTGTGACCCCATAAATTGCAGCACAGCAAGCTTTCTTGTCCTTCACCATCCCCCAGAGTTTGTTCAAACTCATGTTCTTCAAGTTGATGATGCCCTTCAATCATTTCATCCTCTGTTCTCCTCTTCTCCCCCTGCCTTCAGTCTTTCCCATCATCAGGGTGTTTTTTTTGTTTTTGTTTTTGTTTTCCCAGTGGTGCAGTTCTTTGTGTTAGGTGGCCAAAGGACTGGAGCTTCAGCTTCAACATCAGTCCTTCCAATGAATATTCAAAATGTATTTCCTTTAGGATTGACTGGCTCTATCCACTTGCAGTCCAAGGGAAGCCCATTATCTGCACAGAAATGGGTAAATTATTCTCTATAAAATTGCCTTTTCTCATTTTACAAAAGGGTTTCTAATAGCTGCCTGAACTTTTGCCCTAAAACTTTATTACATAACATTCCTGTGATGATGTATTGAAAGTGTTTGTTCAACAGTGCCTGGCCAAACAATAGTTGGCATGCATTTTCAACTTAGCTTAAATTTAAAAGTAATTGATCAAATCCTGAGAGCTTCTTTGATTATGGACACAGTGAGTTCTCATGCTCCACTGTAACAACGGTGCCTATTTCAACGGTTATTGAGCACAAAGCACTCAACATGTGTGTATCAAATGAAATCAATTAAAATTTTCTTGTGCCATTCTGTAACAGATGCATATTTTGAAGTGAACAATTTTTTAAAGAAATCTGATTATTCAAGTTTATTACCATCAAGAATTATGCAATGATGCTGTAGTTTTATTAAGAAATAGAAAACAGACTATTTACAACATTGAACTCTATAACATTAACATCCACAAGGTAAAAATGAATGCTGCATTCAATATTACCAACGCTAGACTGTTATCTTGACAGCTTAGCTGAATCTGGGGATGTCCATCTAGTGCCCCTTAGCTAAAACAGCTATGAAATCTCCTCACCCTTACTTCCCTACCTAGATATTGCTGTCTAGAGGAAGAAGTCCTCTCCCTGCCTCTCAGCAAGGTGAGATAGTAAGGACTGAGTAAGAATTTATGTGCCAATTCAGAAGACAGTTTCAATCCCTGAGCTGGAAGGAAATGGCAACCCACTCAAGTTCTTGCCTGGGAAAGAGGAGCCTGGTGGGCTACAGTCCATGGGATCGCACAAAGTCGGACACAACTTAGCCACTAAACAACAACAGCAACAAAGTGTTATTGAGAGAAGTCCAGTATTTGCCGGTTTGGATTAAGAGAGTATCCTGAAGGAGTGGAAAAGAGTGATTCTCAGAGGCTTTGAAAACAGCAATAGATCAGGGAGGGAAGTTGTCTGGCCACTGCTTTGAGGACAGAAATGTGCCACCAGGCCCACTGGCTTGGAACTGAAGGGCCAGCTGCACCCCTGCTTGACTCGGCCATGTGGCCAGACCCACAGCCTACCAACACAGTGCCATCCCGCTATGCTGGGGACAAAAACCAGGTTCTGCAGACCTAGAGGGAGCTCATGGAGCTGTCTGTCCTCTCAGGGGTTTAAAGTAGAGGCCTGGGATGACTTTTTTTTTAACTGTTTTTTGTCTTTGCTTTGTCTTTAACCTTTACAAACAGTATTGTCAAGAGGAGTGCCTACTTGCCCAGATATGTCTGTGGTTCTGAAACTCTGGGGGTATTTGAGGTATAATTTCTGTTTTGTTTTTCCATAAGAGCCTTATCTGAGGCCCTAAAGATAGTGGTGGGTGGAGAGTAGATAGGAAACACTCATCCCCAGTTGTCTGTTCCAGTGTGTGGAGTGAGCAGTGTTTAAAGTAATCCTTTTATTAATTTAAATGATTTCCCATGAAAATCAATAGAGTTCAGAATTATATGAAATTTTAAGCTAGAGTACATGGATTTTAATCCTGATATTACCACTTGTTTATTGTTGGTATGAATTTGGGGAAAGTATTTTACCTCTGATTTCTTGCTTCTTATTCTTTAAAACAAGGATATAAATTGCTTGTTTTTTTTTTCTTTTCTTCTTTTAATGAAATTAGTGAATTCATGTAAAGTGCCTAACATAATATAGGTCTTTAAATAAGTCTCTGTCTTACTACATGGGAAAAAAATTATTATGATTCTTTCACACCATCCAGGGCTTACAAACAGAATATAAAAGTACCACTAAGAAATGTGAGTATCTCCCAAATCCCAAGCAGGTCTCAGAGAAATTTGAACTGGAAAAGTCCAATGCAACTTTAAATATTACTTTCTATTAGTACTTATACTTCTCTTGCTGCAACCAGACAATGCCAGCTCTTTATGCCAGGTTTTTTTCAGCCTTGCTTGGGCATTAGAATTAATTTCAGTTCAGTTCAGTCATTCAGTCATGTCTGACTCTTTGCAACCCCATGAATTGCAGCATGCCAGGCCTCCATGTCCATCACCAACTCCATTAATTTAGGAGATTGTAAAAGCCATGATGACCAAGTTACACTCCATGTCAATGGATCCCCAAATCTCTGAAGGTAGGAATTTGAGATTATGCTTTTAAAGACTCTACAAAGTAATTACAATAAAAAAAATATTTTATTCAGACCTCCTGTCTGCAGGTTTCTGGTTGATTGATAGCTCTTAGTTACTTGTATGTTTAAGTATCTTGTGAACTATGGTAATACATGACCAATTTTTGCAAATTATTACAACTCCTCTTACTTGTTAACAAAATGGAATGGCTTTCTGAAAATATTTTCTAATTCTAAATCCTGAAAGCATATGTTTGACTGAAAGATTCTAAGTCACTGACTGAAAATGTCTTTCTATACTAAACATCATCATTAACCATTACCTAGACAAAGCTTGGTTATCCAAAGATTGAATATGTCATCTTGATTTATTCAACTTACTCACTTATAGCAAAGGGCAAGGACTTATTTCTTAGGGATACTTTCTCAGGTGGCGGCTGTAGACTAAGAGCAGAGTCCTGCAGAAAAGGACTGTGAGGGTGGGAGCATGGTGACAGACCTCTCCATGCCTTGCAAAAAAGAGTCTCCATTTCCTTAAGGAAAATCAAAAAGCACCTTTCCCTTCTCTTTTTAATATTATAAAATGTTGATTTTATGAGTTAAAAGACATATTTTGCTTTCCACACTGATAATAGGAAGTGTGTAAAAGGACCTTTGAAAAGACTTTGGATGAAAAACTGCCACACTCAGAATGTGCTACCTATCATTAGAGATTTTCTTCTAACCTATATGATATATAGATGCTAACACACCTCTCTCTCTCTCTCTCTCTCTCTCTCTGTTTCTATATATATATATATATATAAATGATTGAAAAATCCTCTCACTTTATATAGACCTAGATCTAGATAATATATCTATGTCTAGAACTGGATGAAGATATATAGCAAAAGTCTATTTGTCATTTCCTTCAGTTGTTTTGTAATCCATGAAAATTGTTCTCATATTCTGTCATATGCATCAAACTTTAACATTAATATTAAATTCACTTTTTTTTCTTTTTCTGTCACTTTAATCCTCCCTTGAAGCCAGTTATAAGCACTTAGTGCCCTTTGCTACAATAGTTACAACTGGAAGTTTTGTGATACCTGTCAATTGTTTAGTAATTGGATAAAGTAGCTGCTGAAGATTTTTCCTCAAGGACAGATTGGTTTAGCTGACTGCTCTAAGTTGTGCTAATTCTCCTTCTACAACTTTTCAAACCTTACCAATTTATGCATTATGGAACATTATCAGAAAAAAATCCTTTGATGCATATTGTAGAAAAGGAGGGGTTTTTAATTCTCTATTAAAATGTTTTTATCTCTTCAATTTTCCTAAAAATTCACAAACTAAAAACTATATTACATATTCCTTCAAAGCCCTACTAAAAACTATATTATTTATTCCTTTACTGCCCTATTTCCAGCCATTGGTCCAGAGTTTTAATTTCGTGTATATGTCATAATAGGTAACATTGTTATTATCTTTTCATTTTTATCACTTTAAATATAAGTTGAAAAGAAAGAATATATGTAGGAGGAGATAAAACATGAAAAATAAGAAGTAGAGATTTGTAAATTAGTCAATCTATCTGACTTATCTTGCAGGTATTATATTAACCATATTTATAGTTGTGAGTTTGTATGAAATTTAAAATTTAATTTTGCACAAATTTGTTGAAGCAAATGTCATTGGCTCAATATCCTTATAGACACTTAAGACATTACTATCTTAATCACTTTTACTTATCTGAAACAGGATGTTATACCGTCTAAGTATCTCCCTGTAGCTCTTTTGTAAATTAGAAAAAGAGGGAAAATTGACATGAGGAGAGAAGAATTAGCTATGAATGAACATCAAATGAAAACAAATAGATCTGGGTTAAATATAAAATGAGCAGGGATATTGTTCCTATTTGCATTTGCACTTGCTTAGTTAGACACGTCTTCCTAGCCCTGATGTTTCTTTTTTCTCCACATGTTAAAAAATTTCCCACTAGATCTCTTTATCTGACCGACATTTTCAAAAATTTATCAACACTCATGACTGTTGTAACCATGTTTTCAAAAGGTCTGTCTATGGTTAACCTATTTTCCTTGTGACATTGTCTTAACATATATACTCAAACATTGCTTTTATTTCTTCTGAGACAATGACAATTTTACTTGATGAATGAATCAACACTGTTAAAAGAGACTATTATTTGCATTCCAACAAATCAATGAATGTGACTTTGACACAATCATTTACTAAATAATAGTTCTCATTTTTTCCCTAGCTTGGATCTTTTCCCTGAAAGTGAAAAGTGAAAGTGAAGTCAGTCAGTCGAGTCTGACTCTTTGCTACCACATGGACTGTAGCCCACCAGGCTCCTCCTCCATGGAATTCTCCAGGCAAGAATACTGGAGTGGGTTGCCATTTCCTTCTCCAGAGAATCTTCCGGACCCAGGGATCAAACCCAGGTCTCCCACATTGCAGGCAGATGCTTTAACCTCTGAGCCACCAGGGAAGCCCTAGTGATAGTCAGATATCAGTCAGAAAGGGGTGAGAACAGCAAAGCAGCAGTCCTATGGGGGAAACTGTGTTTGGTCACTGAGGGTTGGTGGTAATCATAATTTATGCCAAGTCCCTGCTTTACTCAACTGTTGAAATGAATTGATGACATTATTTCATCTTATTAATGCTTATAAAAAAACAGTTTCCCACTTGTTTTCTTTCTTTAACTTCTCTGAGATGAGTGGGAAAGAGAATTTTCCATTTATATACAGGCAACAGTGTTTAGGAAAGGTGTATGAAAGATTATGCTAAATAGGGTATAAATCTAGAGTAGAACAAGTCAGTATAAAGGACCTAAAATGAATGTGTTGGCCTTCCTATCCAAATAGTTGGGTAAAACTNNTATTCTATACTAAAGATTTTATTCATGCTAGTCTAACCACTCTTTCCTTCTTGCAATTATTTTACATAGTTAGCAATATTTAGAAGTTTAGCCAAGTGTTTCACATTTACTGTGTAGGTATTTGCTTTTTGCAGTCACAATTTCAAAGTATTATGCTCCTTAACTCTTTAGAAAATGTGCCTTTTAAAGACAATGAGGTGTCAATTATCTTTAATTGCTCTTTAGTTTGCCCTCTCTCTTGAAAGCATCTATCATTCTTGAAAGACTAGATTCTTACTAAAATAAAACTGCATGCTTGTTTTCTGCTCTATCTAATGATAGGTAACACATAAGAAATAAGTATACAACAATGAAATGTGTGGAATTCTAAATACTTTTTTTGTGTGTGTGCAAGTGGCCTCTTTGCTCTAATAATAATAAGACACATATTCTTACTTGAAAAATAATAGAAAGTTGTTGGAAGGCTCCTAGATGGTGCTAGTGGTAAAGAAGCTGCCCTGCCACTTCAGGAGACATAAGAAACACAGATCGAGCCCTGGTTCGGGAAGATTCCCAGGAGGCAGACACGGCAGCCCATTCCAATATTCTTGCCTGGGGAATCCCCATGGACAGAGGAGCCTGGCAGGCTACAATCCATGGGGTCTTAAAAAGTTGGACATGACTGAGCAACTGACACTTTCACACTTTGTCAATAATGTTAAATATGTAGTCTTCAAATTTTAGAGCTTTCCCCACTAGGGCTATTTTCCAAATAAGAATTAAATTATTCTGTATGAGACTGTTTGAAGATATATAACAAAGTGGAAAACTTTTCATTTGAATCATAAAAGAAATTTTGTGCAAAGAGAATATTGTAAGCTGTGTCCCTTTTATGAATTTGGCTTGGATGGTGTATTTTATAATTTTTACCAAAAACAAAAAAAAAGACACACATCAAAAATTTGGTGAAACAGAATAAGGATATATCCTTTCAGTTCATTGTTTTGATCTGATTCCTGATATGAATTCATTCCATATGAATGAAATGATACTTTCAACAAATATCTAAATAAACAAACAATCAGAGAAATTTTGCCAGATAAGTTAAAAAGAAAAGGAAGACTTTGCTGAAGACTACTGTAAAGGGGGGAGAGAATAAATTGCTAAAACATATGGAAAAGGTTTTACATGTTGGGGTGACCTAGTGAAAAAATATTGGGAGCCTTAGGGAAGAATATGGTCAATAAAATCAGGCCACCTGTGTTTGCTAATGGTTGCTTGTATAAGTTAGGCTCTTAGCCTTCAATAAAGATTGGGAGGTAAGACACTGTCCTTCTTGATGTTTTCATTTCGAGGCTATGGCTCCCAGGTTCTTGACAAAAGACATTCCTGGTTTGAAATATTAATAAAGATAGAAAAAGACAATTCATTATTTTCTATAAACTTTGACTAGTACTGAAAATGTTTATTTTTTGTTCACACTCAGAACTGAAATTTATAGCAGAGTAAATTTGAGAATTTTATTTCATTGATAGACTAAAATATAATTGAGTGGTTAATACTATAAAATAATTTGTCTTTTTTGTTTTTCAAAGTTTTACTCTTTAAAGTTCCTTGGATACATTCTTTAATAATGCACCTTTAGGAAATAATTTAAAGTAAATTAAGATATGTTCTATTGTGAATGATTGCTGAATTTTGTTGTGTGGAAAATATTCAGTTAAAGAATGTATGTGTAACATGAGACATAAGTTTTTAATTTGGGTTTTGTTTAACCAAACAGGTCACATTTGCACTGAAAGTGTTTTTTTAAAAATGTATTTCTTAGCAAAGCTGAGAAAAAAATAAAATGATGTGTTCAAGAAATGATCAGAAACAGGGAACACTATGGTGGATGTGGGACCTATGGATAGTCACAATAGGTACTGAAAAGAATCAATATTTATTTCATTTAACCAGGACTCTGTAATGTATTTAATTAAGGAAGTAATTTGACCAATTTATATTTTTAACAGGACACTATCACTACTGTAAGATTCAATTTAGAAAGGGGTAAGGGGCAAGATGGAAAGAGAAGGAGTTATTCCCCTAGTCCATGTGAGGAAGAGTAATGGTTTGGATTGGGGAGAGGTAGTGGTGCCCATAAAGATAGGAGAACAGAACTTATATATATTGAGTTTCTACTTGCTGAAGATTTAATGTATGTCAGTAGATGAATAATACAAAGGAAGAGAGGAATCAAGAATGACCACTCTATTACTGGTTTGAGCAACTGGGGAATTGATGCAACTTACTGATGTGAGCCAAAATTGGGGGAGAAATGGTTTTAGACAGAAGATAAAGCATTTCTTAGCACTGTTAAATTAATACAAAAATTACTTATCCTTATTAAATGTTACTTGAAAACTATAAAGTCAGATGAATGTGATTAGTATTTTTAAAAAGAGTTTGAGGTATTCACATTAATCTCTTCTTTCAAACAGCATGCTTTTATCTTGAATTGTTTTGATGGACTCTCCTAGGATGGTAGGAGAGGTTGTAAAAATGTCAACCTTCTCATCACCACTCTAATGAAAATCACATCTAAAAAGATGGACACTTCTTTGGTTTGTAATATTTTTAAAATTTTTTTAATATATTTATGGGAAAAAAACAGTGGAAAAAATGTTGCTCAATATTTTTTAATAGTTGACTTGAAATACACACACACACACACACACACACACACACACACACACACACATATATGTAAATGAAAACCTACTTCTTATGGTCAGTTTTTGTACTTTATCAAACAAAATTTATTTCCAGCAAACACAGACCTGTCCTATCTCACTCATTCTGATAAAAATATTTTGAGTTTACAATCTCCAAGCCTTCTTATCAGTATGGTTTGCTTATTTCTTATTTCTTTTCTTCATAGTGAGAGTGGCAATTAACTTATTTTCTGTCTTTAGATGCTAATTCAAACATTTTTGTGTTTAAGATTCCCTTTCTTGATTGAACATAAAACATGTTTGGATAGCATCTAAAAACAGAAAAAAAAGTAAATTGCCACTCTACTCTCCCTATGTGTTTAAGGTCCTCTTTCTTTATTGAGGGCTTCCTTTGTGGCTTAGATGGTAAAGAATCTGTCTGCAATGCAAGAGACTTGGGTTTGATCCTTGGTTTGGGAAGATCCCCTGGAGAAGGGAAAGGCTACCCAGTCCAGTATTCTGGCCTGGAGAATTTCATGGATTGGAAAGAGTCAGAGAGGACTAAGCAACTTTCACTTTTCACTTTCTTTATTTAATTTTGTAGTTTTGATTATTGTACTCTGGTTAGAATTAACATCAGGAAGCTCAGTGAAGAGCATATGAAAACTTTCTATAGCTTTTTTAAAATGTCTTCAATTATTTCAAAATATAATTAAAAATTTGGATAAACTTCAAAAAATTTTAACAGGCAAGTAAAATACATTAAAAATGAGCTATGCAGTGACATAAAAGCACAGAGGAACTTAAATATTGCAAAGTGAAAAAAGCCATTCTGAAAGGCTGCATACCATGTAATGTAGTATACAACATTCTGGAGAAGGAAAAAACTGTAGACAGTAAAAAAAAAAAAAAAAAAATCAGTGGTTTTAGGGAGGCAGGGGGAAGGACAGAGAGATGAGTAGGTAGACCCTAGGTGATTTTTAGGGCAATAAAAATATTCTGTATATACTGTGATATTTGATACGTGTCATTCCACATTTGTCAAAACCCACAGAATGCACCACACGAAGAGAGTCTTAATGTAAACTGTGGATTTTAGCTAGTAAATGTATCAGTATTGGCTTATCAATAATAATATATGTACCATGTTAAACTGACTATATTAATGCAATTTGTTAATAATAATGAAAACGGGGATGGAAGAGTGAAGAGAATCTAAGAGCTCCTTTTACTTTCTGTTCAAATTTTCCATAAGTCAGCA
>SJYF01000353.1:2847386-2859221 GCA_006410515.1 Procapra przewalskii | reverse complement strand
TACTTAGCAAGAATAAATTATTTTCATTGTTTGTTTTATGATATGCTCATTTAATTTTTATTTTATTTTTATGTTCTATGAAAGTTCTCAAGGACAATGTTTAAAAAAGCAATGTCATAGTATGTGGCAGAAATATTGGTCTCCAATAAAGTCTGTCTCAAGACTCAGAAACATCAGCAGAAGCATCTTGTCAGAGGTTGGCTATTTCATTGTGTTGAGACTGGTATGTCAGCATTGCATTATTATACAGTCTTCACTGAATCTTTGGTATAGCATTTAACAATGTTAAATACAGTTTTGAAAAAATAAATTTGTCTGGAGTTAAGTGCATTTTAAGTTAAAGGATGAGTTTCTCAGGTGGTGCTAGTGGTAAAGAAGCCTTCTGCCAATGCACAAGATGTAAGAGACATGGGGGCTCAGTTCCTGGGTGGGGAAGATACCCTGGAAGAGGGCATGGCAACACACTCTAATATTCTTGCCTGGAGAACCCATGAGAGGAACCTGGTAGGCAATGATCCACAGGATCACATCACAAAGAGTCAGAGATAGCTAAAGCAACTTAGCATGCAAGCTAAATAATAATGCTAAGAAAATAAAATTATTTTCTTAGGGGACTTATCTTTTAAAAATTGTATTTGTTCTTTGAATTCTTTAGGACTTTTAAGAGTGGGAAATCTTAAAAATTGGTTTTAGTCTAAATGTCCATGATGACTACTTACCTGCTTAATTGATCTACATCTCATTGAGAATTCAGAAATTTTCAAGATATCTGTGTTTGTGTCTATTCAAGCCTTCTCCTCATTTATTGTGTTTCTGTATTTAAGGCATACCCAGTTCTATCTAGACATGATTATTGATAAAACAACATAATAAGAAATCAGTGACAATTTCAGTTCTTTGGATCTTACTATTGATTTGCATTTCTATATACTAACAGTGAAAGATAGAGAAACTAGGGAAACAATCCCATTTCCAATTGCATCAAAAATAAATAAATAAATAAATAAATAAATAAATAAATAAAATGCCTATGTATAAGTCACCCTAAAGAGGTGAAAGTCCTGTACTCTGCAAGCTATAAGATGCTGATGAAAGAAATCAAAGTTAATACAGATATGGTATTAACATGGTATTAACATGGTACATGTTCAAAGATAACACAGATAGAAAGATAAATCATATTTTTGAGTTTTACAATCTATATTATAAAAATGACTATAATACCCAAGGCAATCTACAGATTCAATGGAATCCCTATCAAATCACTAATGGCATTTTTCATAGAACAATAACAAAAATTAAAATTTGTATGGAAATACAAAAGATTCGAGTTAGTCAAAGCAATCTTGACAAAGTAAACTGAAACTGATGGAATCAAACTCCCTGACTTCAGACTATACTACAAAGCTACAGTCATCAAATCAGTATGGTACTGGCACAAAAACAGACCTAGAGATCAATGGAACAGGAGAAAAACCTCAGAAATAAAGCCACACACTTTTGGTCACTTAATGTATGACAAAGGAGCCAAGAATACACAATGGAGAAAAGACAGTCTCTTCAATAAGTGTTACTGGAAAAACTGGACAATTATATGTAGAAAAAGGAAATTAGAATATTCTCTAACATCATACAGTCAAATAAACTCAAAATAAAGACCTAAATGTAAGACTGTTTACTATAAAATTCCTAAATGAAAACACAGACCGAAGACTCTCTGACATAAATTACAGCAGTATCTTTTTAGATCTGACTCCTAAAGTCATGGAGATAAAAACAAAAATAAACAAATAAGGCCTAAGTAAATTTAAAGGGTTTTGTATAACAAAAGAAACTGCAAATAAAACAAATGAAAATTTAGAGATATGTACTTTCAGTTCAGTTCAGTTGCTCCCTTGTGTCTGACTCATTGCAACCCCATGGACTGCAGCATGCCAGGCCTCCCTGTTCATCACCAGCTCCCATAGTCTACCCAAACTCATGTCCATTAAGTAGGTGATGCCATCCAATCAACCATCTCATCCTCTCTTGTACACTTTTCCTCCCACCTTAAATCTTTCCCAGCATCAGGGTCTTTTCAAATGAGTCAGCTCTTCCCATCAGGTGGCCAAAGTATTGGAGTTTAGAACATCACAGAAAAAAGCTTTATTTTCAACATAATTTCTTTCATCTTTAAACTTATAAAAGGATTTGATCATTTCAGTTATAATTTTCCCCTGGAAATTTTATAAAGAATTAGATTTTGGTTATCTTCATATCATTGGCACTTTATTATTGGAATTTTTATGTTGCCTTTTAGTCTCTTCTAGAACTTTTGATGAACTCTACTACACAGATTGGGTATGAAAAAATTGAATGTGAATAATATCTCATACTTACATTATAAACTGCTTGAAGTCTATTGAATTATTCTTTAGAGCAACTTCTTAATGCAAAAATTATATTGCTCATGCCTATTGTGACATCCAAAGAAGGGTTCATTGTTGTTAGAGCTGACTTTAGGGAAGCTGGCAAATACTTCCTTAAGAAACTGCTGAATTCCTTTACAAAGAGAAAGAGCTAGATGCCAGTTAATAATTAAGAGCAATTTAAAAATACAAAATATTAAATAGAGCCTTAAATTTCTATTTATTTACTTTTTTTTTTAATGTCAAGAGTGCTCCATTTGAGTAGCAATCATCTCTCCACCAATGAACTTTAAGGAATGAGGAATATCTCATCTTATGGGTAAATCTGAAAGAGAAACAGCAACCAAACATGACTGAACCACTCTCTATTCCTTCTTCTCTTTTGGTGTACTACTGACTTTCTGCAGAGACCATATGTTGTTGCTAATTCACTACTTTTACAGTCTATTCAACCTCCTATCTCCCTTGGTGATATATAACTTTACCTTTAGCACAGTAATTATCATTGCTCACTTTTGAGTATAGTTTTCCTAAGCCATTTGGCCAAAGATAATCATAAGCATCCCTATGGCTTTAACATTAACAAAGATGATATCTTGATCACTTTCTGCCACTCTCCTTTGTCAACCTACTAGTTACCAACCCAGTCAAGGAGCACAGTTGTCAATTACTGACACCTCATAATGCTTTGAATGGTATAGTATGTTGTAAATGTTCTCTGATAATTTAAATGTTGTTCACTCTTATAGTACCATTTTCCAATGGGTCTTTGTTGTTTCTTTTTGAAGAAAGGTTCTATTTGCGGGTTATATGGGGGAAAAAAACAAAGAGTGGAAGACCTAAACAGACATTTCTCCAAAGAAGATATAGAAGACATATAGATGTCCAGCAAACACATGAGAAAATGCTCAACATTGTTCATTATTAGAGAAATGCAAATCAAAACTACAATGAGGTCTCACTTCATGGCCATCATCAAAAAAATCTATAAACAATAAGTGCTGGAGAAGATGTGGAGAAAAGGCAACCCTCTTGCACTGTTGTTAGGAATGTAAATTGGTACAGTCACTATGGAGAACAATATGGAGATTCCTTAATAAACTAAGAATAAAACTGCTATATGACCCAGCAATCACACTCCTGGACATACACCCTGAGAAAACCATAATTCAAAAACATACTACCCCAGTTTTCATTGCAGCACTATTTATAATATCCAGGAAATGAAAGCAAACTATATGTCCACTGACAGATGAATGGGTAAAGAAATCTTGGTAATTATATACAATGGAATATTACTCAGCCATAAAAAGCAATGAAACTGAGTCAGTTCTAGTGAGGTGAATGAACTTAGAGTCTGTTATAGAAAGTGAAGTAAGTCTGAAAGGGAAAAACAAGTATCATATATCAAGGTATATATACAGAATCTAGAAAAATGATACAATGTACCTATTTGCAAAGCAGAAATACAGATGCAGACATAGAGAATGGACTTATGGATATAGCATGGGAAGGAAAAGATGGGACAAACTGACAGAGTAGTACTGACATATTAATATATATGCTACCATAGCTGGTGTGAAGTTGCTGTAGAACACATGGAGATGAGCTCAGTGCTCTGAGGTGAGGTGTAGGGATGAGATGGGGGTGACTAAGCCACTGCAATCTTTCCCCTTGGTTCTGTATTCCAGCCATACTAGCATTCTTTCAATGTTCCTAATGTTTTCTGTACAGTCCTTTCCAGAGAATTACTGTAACTGTGTATTATTCTTTCCCCAGAATACTCTAATATTTTCTCTCTCCTCCACATAGTCTTCTCCCTCCTCCACATAGTCTTCTCCAATATTACCTGCTTGTAATACTAGATTTGTGTGTGTGTGTGTGTGTGTGTGTGTGTGTGTGTGTGTGTGAAGCATTACTGCTTTTATTTGTTGTTTTTCTGGTACATTTAATTAAATCCTGCCTTCCTCAAGTAACTGTAAGCACCATGAGAGCAAGGCCCACATTAGGAAGTTAGATTTTTCTCATTGTTTTATTGCCAGTACCTAGAAGAATACCTAATGCTCTGAACTACTGAATCTCCAGTAAGTGAATAAATTGCCTCATCTATTTTATATTCTTTAATACTCTAAGGCATAATTTCCTATGTATGGGCCTGCATACACAGAGGGTTTTGATGATTTAGACAACCTGTAAGTGTTTAAAAAATTAATGAGGGAATAAAATAGATGCCAGATGTTTCTTCCATGTGGCAACTGTCTGGACTCTGAAAAAGTCTTTTAATAAGGGTCTTTATGTTTCCTTACTCTATAGTTTTACTCTCAACTTTTCTTCAAAAATTGTTCCACAAAGATCATGATGAATCTAAAGATATCTAGCCTCAAAGGATAGAAAAAAATCTTAAATCAGATTAAAAGTTAATGAAATATTTTACTACTGCATTTTACCACAGCATCTGCAAGTTATACCTGAGCATCCTAATAATTTAAAAATCACTCTCCTCATCTCAATCAGTGAAAACTTTCTCATTTTATGATCCAGAAAAATCTCATCCAAAATAAAAGAAATTAGGTTATAAAATAAGTATTGTATAACTTGCCTAATGGCCTGTAATCTGTAGAAAGTACAGCTGTGGTGGGCTGTTTAACAGGTGCTATGATTATGGAGCATAACAAACATGTTAGGCTTTGTAATGTATTTAATACCTTATAAACAACTGTGTTAATTTGTACAGGGCTAATAGATTAGTCAAACGACACTCTTGTAAAATGTGATTATGTTGTGCAGATTTGATTGAAAGTCTAATCTCAGGAACCTGTTCAGCTTTAAAATGAGTAGAATACAGCATTTAATACTCCAGCACTGAGTTCTAACAATGTTTTATCCATGCATAACACTGTACTTTGGAATGAGGTTCATCACTCTCATAGTTTTCTGGAAGTTTCCAAGAACAGAAGCTGACATGAACATTCTGGTAGTTCTACCATAATCACCCATGTGCTTTTTGAATATGGGCATAAATCCCTGCCCTGCAACTATCAAAGCAAATAATTTGAGATTTTTCCTATTAAGCAATCACATAGGTTACTTAAGCAACTTTGAGTAAAGTTACAGAATTTTACACATAGCTTTGAAGCCAATTAATAACTGAAGGAAGTTTTCCTGAAATAATTGATTCAGTGCCAGAATATGTGGACTAGAGGCAGGGATTTAAGGGGGGTGGGGGGAGAAAGAAACATAAATACCAAAACCAACATACACTGTGGCAAATTTGCTAAACATCAAGAATAATGAATGTATACAAGAGTTATTTAGGGAAAATAAGAAAAATAGTAACTTACCTGGAACAGGCAGTAATACTGCAGGCAACCAAAGGCAATGTTAAGGGAAGGATCAGCTTGAAGAGTCTGCAGTTCAGAAGATAAGACCTGTCAGGAAGAACAAATTGAAGAATCGTTTACAGATATGTTTTTAGCCATATGAATAGGTAAACTAAATTAAAAATATGCACAGTAAGAAGTGAATAAAGGTCTGAGATCAACTACTGAAGAGCAATTACACATAAACATAGAAGAGGCAGCAGGAGGGTGAAAAAGGAGAGGATAGTTCCACACAACAGCAACAAAAAAATTGTGGTGTATGGAAATGAATGGAGTAAATGTTTTAAGAAATGGAAATAAAGTTTGACTATTCTGTTAAGAAAATAACTTACCCATTATACATGAGCAGACTGGCTGAGATGTAATGGTAGAAGCATGATTGAAATGGGTTAAATTGTAAATTGAAGCTTACAAACATGTAAGCCAAATAGACTGAAAAATCAATTGCATTTGCTACTAATCACCTAAAATTCTTATTCTATTAAATCAATGGACTTCCCTGGTGGCTCAGATGGTAAAGAATCTGCCTGCGGTGCAGGAGGCCCAGGTTCAATCTCTGGATCAGGAAGAGCCCCTGGCAAAGAGAATGGCTACCCAATCCAGTATTCTTGCCTAGAGAATTCCACAGACAGAGGGGCTTTGTCAGGCTACAGTCCATGGGGTCACAAAGCATGGGACACGACTGAGTAACTAACATTTTATTAAATCCAATATCAATTAAATCCTTTGCTGAACTTTGAAGAATATAAGTGGAAAGATTATAAGTAAAGGTATTAAAAGAAAACCAAAATTAACTTGGTAAAATAGTACTCACTCAAAATATTTTATCCCATTGATAATGGACCTAGAGTGATGGTTTCAGGATGCAAATTAAAAAGTTGGAGAAATAACTGCAGGGCACACTTAAAGAAAGGCAATAAAAGAAATGATAAAGATGAGCCTAAAAATTCTAAACTGAAACACAAAATAAAGGTATTATTAAAAAATTAACAATAATAAACCTCTATTAAGATTGATGAACAAAAAATATAAAGAGGTGTGAGAATGAAAAATAATAAAAATTGGTGATAACTATAGATATATAACAAAGATCATGGCATCTGGTCCCATCACTTCATGGGAAATAGATGGGGAAACATGGAAACAGTGTCACACTTTATTTTTGGGGGCTCCAAAATCAATGTAAATGGTGACTGCAGCCATGAAATTAAAAGATGCTACTCCTTGGAAGAAAAGTTATAACCAACCTAGATAACATATTGGAAAGCAGAGACATTACTTTGCCAACAAAGGTCTATCTAGTCAAGGTTATGGTTTTTCCAGTGGTCATGTACGGATGTGAGAGTTGGACTGTGAAGAAAGATGAGTACCAAAGAATTGATGCTTTTGAGCTGTGGTGTTGGAGAAAACTATTGAGAGTCCCTTGGACTGCAAGGTGATCCAACCAGTCCATTCTAAAGGATATCAGCCCTGGGTGTTCTTTGGAAGGAATGATACTAAAGCTGAAACTCCAGTACTTTGGCCACCTCATGTGAAGAGTTGACTCATTGGAAAAGACTCTGATGCTGGGAGGGATTGAGGGCAGGAGGAGAAGGGGATGGCAGAGGATGAGATGGCTGGATGGCATCACCAACTCGATGGACATGAGTTTGAGTGAACACCAGGAGATGGTTATGGACAGGGAGGCCTGGTATGCTGCGATTCATGAAGTCACAGAGTTGGACACAACTGAGCGACTGAACTGAACTGAACAGAATAATTAATTTAAGGAAATAAACTAACAAAATATAGAAAATATTTATTATGGAATATCTGCCTCTATACTTTCCTATATTACCCAAATTCTCCTTATGCAACTTTTGTAACTAAGAAAAACTCATACTATAAATTTTATCAAGGTGGAGAAAGTAAAAGCACAACTCTAATATTTCCTTCACCACAGTTTTCCAACCAATATCTGAGACAGAGCAATGTTTCTCATAGGAGTAAGTCTTAAATTACATTATTAAAGCCCTTTAGGATTTTCATCATGAAAATAAAAAAGGTCATTTGAATTTCTTAGTCTATCCAGCCGATTGTAGCAAAATATGTGGACTGGGAGTCTTAAACAACAGACTTTCTCCATACTTCTGGCGACTGGGAAGTCCAATATCAAAGTGCTGAAATACTCCATTTTTGGTGAGAGCTCTCTATCTGGCTAGCAGATGGCCACCTTCTCACTGTATCCTCACTGGCAGAGAGAGAGAACTCTGGTCTGTTCTTCTTCTGGTAACAATGCTAATTCCATTATAGGGCTCTTTCCTTCAAGCCCTCATCTAAATTTAACTACTTCCTAGTGGTCCCATAACTAAATAAAATCACATTGAAGATTATATCTACAACATATAATTTTTTGGGAAATACATTCTATATCTTACTGAGGTGCTTGTAGATTTTTAGCAAATTGAAAACTTGGCATTTTATTAGCTGGAAATAGAAAGTGGCTGGAAATTAAAAGTTTGGCATTCATTAGCTGACACTTTATTAAGAAACAAAAAGTAGGTGGCACATTCAATTTATGATCAGAGTTAGAGCCACATTTGGCAAATTAGTGAAATTAATACCTGGTGATTCACTAACAAATAATCAGGGGCCAATAGAGGAGGTGTTATCATTCATAGAAAAGCCTTTGAGAGAAGCAAAATTTAGACATCAGTGGCAACAGCTAATTTTTTGGGAAACAGAGAATGGTTAAATGAAACGGATCTGGTAATGTTTTATCATATTAATCATATTTTTATGAAATGTTGAGGGCTAAGTGCTTTCATGGGCTCCATTTCATCACACAGGTACTTCTTGTGCAACATGACATGATGCTAGTGGAGTCATGATTATTGTAAAAGATTCAAATATTAGAATTTAGTGAGGGCACATAAATTATCTCCTTATGACACATATTAGGTCTTCTTTAGCTAAATGTACAGTTTTCTTTTTCTGTTATATAGATCAAAATAAGAGTAAAAGGTTTAATCAACATTTTGGGTTGCTAAAACATATAATTTCAATTAGTTCCTATAAAAACATCCTTGCTGCTCACACTATTTTTAAGGCTTATACTGTCTTTAAAGACAACTATTCTTTGTAGTTGACACATTGTTACCTGGCCTTGGCAAGACTCCCCTTTATATTATTTATGCTATATGCATATATATTTTGCTAATTTACTCTATATAAAACCAAGGAATTTCTGGCATCTCAACTATTTAAGTAGACATCACTGAATCAAGGTTATAAGGCCACTAAGCAAAAGCAAACTACAGTTACAGCCATTTACAGCTGTTTGGGTTAATATATTGACTGAAACAAATTTCTATTCAGTTCACTTATATACATATGTTAGTCAATATAAAAATATTTTCCCCTATGTATCTGATGTAATAAGTGTATATCTTCATACATATTCTTAAATTCTTATTTTATAAATATTTGACAACTCTTATAGTATAATCTATTGTATAAGGGACAAACCTAGGCACTGTATTAAAAAGCAGAGATGTCACTTAGCCTACAAAGGTTTGCATAGTCAAAGATATGGTTTTTCCAGTAGTCATGTATGGATGTGAGGGCTGGACAACAAAAAAGGCTGAGCACTTAAGAGTAGATGCTTTCAAACTGTGGTGTTGAAGAAGACTCTTTGGAGTCCCTGGAACTGCAAGGAGACCCAACCAGTTCATTCTAAAGGAAATCAGTCCTGAATATCCATTGGAAGGACTGATGCTGAAGCTGAAACTCCAATATTTTGGCCACCAAATGAGACAAAATGACTCCTTGGAAAAGACCATGAGGCTGGGAAAGACTGGAGGCAGGAGAAGGGGACTACAGCGGACGAAATGGTTGGATAGCATCACTGACTCAGTGGAAATAAGTTTGAGCAAACCCTGGGTGATGATGAAGGACAAGGAAGCCTGGCATACTGCAGTCCATGTAGTTGCAAGGATTTGGACATGATTGAAGGACTGAACAGGAAAAATTGTATAATCTTTTTCTTCTAGATTTTTAAAAATTTAATTATCTTCTAGATTTCTTGAGGCATAACATATAGCACTATATGAGGTTAAGATGTATATCATAATGATTTGACTTTCATACATCATCAAATTATTATCACAATAAGTTTAGTGGATATCATCATCTCGTATGGATACAAACTAAAGAAACAGAGAAAAACATTTTCCTTATGATGAGAACTCTTAGGATTTACTCTGTTACCCTTCTGCATATATATAGCATACAGTAGGGTTACTATAATTATGTTGTGCAATACATCCGTACTACTTATTTATCTTATTGTATAATCTTAAGTTTCTGACATGCTAAAGCATATAGGAATCTGGTTCTGGGAATAGATCTTGCAGCCTAAGAGTGAAAGGGAAAAGTTTTCAGAAGAAAATAAATTATATGGAAGCATTTAAGGTGTAGTTTAATAAAAGGTAAAGACAGCCTCAGTATTTCAAGAAGTGGAAAAAAGTATTGCCTTTACTGGAATGAAGTTTCAGTGAGATTTGTTTTTACTTCTTGGAGTTACCCCAATTCTCCCAACTTTCCCACATTTTAAACCTAAGTTTTATCTTTGCTTGGCAAGAATGGAAATTTTAAACCTAAATTTTTACTAATTTCATATATCCAACTACAAGATATAAGTTTCATTTAAAGGAGTCATAAAAGTTTAGTAACCCTTTGACAAAGATTTGAACTTATGAATTAAAATCTTTAAACTCTCATTTCACTATCTTTCCCAGTAAGAAGGAATCAACCACTCCATAATATTGAATATTTTATGACATCTAAACTGCTCTATAGTAGTATCTACTTTCTCTTTAAAAGAGTTTTCTTCTCTCCACCCATCTTTCCAGGTGACTTCAAAAACAATTTTAACAATGTATTTTGGCACAATGTTTCTTCTTCTAATCCTAACTTCACTGCCTCTAAACCCATTCAAGTTAGAAAACCAATTCCTCATCACATTTACTATGAACTCTGTCTTAATTGCTGCCTAAACTCTTGGTTGCAGAGAGAAAAATTGGTTCTTGCTAGTTTAAGATAGGTGTTTAATTTAAAGATGTAGACCAGAGAACAAGACTTAGATTATACACAGCAAGAAAGAGCAAGAAGAAACTCTAATAGCATTGCTATAACTCCTGCACTACAGCTCCAGACAGCAGTTGCCTGTGATAATAAACATCCAAGTTCCAGAATACCCATCATACCTCTTTCAGAAGATGAAGAACAAAAGACACAAACTCTTTTCTGTTTATAGGTCTCAAGTGAATGCATCTTTGGCTGCAAAAAAATACAATCAATCTGATTTCTGTATTGACCATCTGGTGATGTCCATGTATAGAGTCAAAGATGGAGAAGCTCTATACAGTCAGCAAAAAATAAGACCAGGAGCTGACTATGGCTCAGGTCATGAAATCCTTATTGCCAGAGTCAGACTTAAACTGAAGAAAGTAGGGAAAACTACTAGACTATTCAGGTATGACCTATTTCATATCCCATTCAATTGTATAGAGGAAGTGACAAATAGATTCAAGGGATTAGATCTGATAGACAGAGTGCCTGAATAACTATGGACAGAGGTTTGTGATATTATGCATGAGGCAAGGAATAAAAACAGCCCCAAGAAAAAGAAATGCAAAAAGGCAAAATGATTATTTGAGAAGACCTTACAAATAGTTGTGAAAGAAGAGAAGTGAAAGGCAAAGGAGAAAATGAAAGATATACCCATTTGAATGCAGAGTTCCAAAGAATAGCAAGTAGAGATAAGAAAGTCTTCCTCGTTAATCAATGCAAAGAAATAGAGGAAAACAATTGAATGGAAAAGACTAGAGATCTTTTCAAGAAAATTAGAGATACCAAGGGAATAATTCATGGGACTAGTTCATGCCCAATGGTCATGGGCAAAGACGGGCACAATAGGGGAGAAAAATGGTATGGACCTAAGAGAAGCAGAAGATATCATGAAGAGGTGGAAACAATACACAGAAGAACTACAAACAAAAAAAAAA
>SJYF01000353.1:2776095-2792114 GCA_006410515.1 Procapra przewalskii | reverse complement strand
ACTACCCAAAGCAATCTACAGATTCAATGCAATCCCTATCAAGCTACCAGCAGTATTTTTCACAGAACTAGAACAAATAATCTCAAGATTTGTATGGAAATACAAAAAACCTCATATGGCAAAAGCAATCTTGAGAAAGAAGAATGGAACTGGAGGAATCAACTTGCCTGACTTCAGGCTCTACTACAAAGCCACAGTCATTAAGACAGCATGGTACCAGTATGGTACTGGTGTAGATCAATGGAACAAAATAGAAAGCCCTGAGATAAATCCACTTTTATAAATACAAAAAAGGAAATTGGGAGAGCTATAGTAAACAGACTTCTTGGTTTGGTTTGTCTGGCTCATGTCATGCCAAACTGTAGAGCAATAATTATTTCTTTATGTAAACCATTAATGAAAAAATAATCATAGTTGGATTTAATAAGAAATTGCTATGAGATCCGATGTTACCATGAAGCATTCACAGTGCATTTATTTAAGGAGTATAAATAATCTTTGCAATCCCATACTTTTCATATACAAGCAAAGTACATGTTTTAAAATATTAGGTCATGTAAACTAGCACCTGTTTAAAAAAAAATGGCATGAAGTTTGAGAATCAAAGATTCAAAAGAAGGGCATATGAAACCAATATGTTAGTTTCAGGATTACATGTAGTGTCTAAAATAAATAAATAAATAAATAAACAGAACCAGAACAATAGAAGCCAACCTAAATTTCCAAACACAGGAAGGAAATCACCTGTATTATTATGGAGCATTTGAAATATTAAAGAATACAATTTTTTTCTGGTAGTAGAAAAAGTTAAGCTGATCACACCAACTTTTTAAAAAGCAACAAACAAAGGAAACCATAGTATGATTTGAACTGGCATAAGAAATTTAACCAGTATGTCAGAAAACATGATGTGGAACACAGTAAAATACAGTGTATTTTGTATTCTACCTGCCCTGCAGTATTAGACTTATTTTTCTCCCAGTTTGTATTATTGAATAGTTTTTAAAATGATTCAAATTTTCACTGGCACCCAAATCATATTCTTAGCCTTCCATAATGTAAGTCTAGATAACTTTAAAAATATAGATCCCTACACTTTCTCTTTTTGACAGACCATTATCTATTTAACATTCTTATTGTTTTTTTTTTTTTCAGATATGTCTGACTCGTTGCAACCCCATGAATTGCAGCATGTCAGGCTTCCTGTCCTTCCTGTCCAATCTCCCTGAGTTTGCTCAATCTTATGTCCAGAGTCGGTGATGCCATCCAACCATCTCATCTTTTGTCAACCCCTTCTCCTCATGCCCTCAGTCTTTCCCAGCATCATGGTCTTTTTCAGTGTTTTGAATCTCTGCATCACGTGGCCAAAGTATTGAGCTTCAACTTCAGCATCAGTCCTTCCAATGAATGTTCAGGGTTGATTTCCTTTAGGATTGACTAACTTGATCTCATTACTGTTCTCTTTTTGACCCACCATTAGCTATGTTAACATTCTCAAGCATTAAACCAGCACAGGTACTGATGGTTCTCAAAATTCAGATAATACAAGTCAGGCTCTCCAGATGGTCTAGTTTCAGCCTGTCTTGCAAGCAGCAGACACCTGTACTCTCTGCCTTGGTTGAACATGGACAGCAGGGCTCAAATAAGCTTTCATTCTGGAGTACTCCCACCTCTAAATCTTGTACATATTTTGCTAGCATAGATGTGGGGTGCTAGAGTTAGGTAACTATTTCCTTTATGAATTATGCACATGTGCTACAGTCTAGCACCTCACTTGAGTAATCAACAAGAATGGTTTTGAGAGATGCTTCACAGTACTCATGGAGACATAGTAAAGAGAGACTGATATCTCAAATAATTATATGCTTACCAAACGTAATAAAACTTGAACAACCTCTTGCAAATCACTAGGTATGTCTTAAATTCCATACAGTTTTGAGGAATATTCACTTCAGTTCAGTTCAGTCGCTCAGTCATGTCCGACTCTTTGCGACCCCATGAATCGCAGCACTCCAGGCCTCCCTGTCCATCACCAACTCCCGGAGTTCACTCAGACTCATGACCATCGAGTCACAGATGCCATCCAACCATTTCATCCTCTGTTGTCCCCTTCTGTTCCTATCCCCAATCCCTCCCAGCATCTGGGCCTTTTCCAATGAGTCAACTCTTCACATGAGGTGGCTAAAGTACTGGAGTTTCAGCTTTAGCATCATTTCTTCCAAAGAAATCCCAGGGCTGATGTTCTTCAGAATGGACTGGTTGGATCTCCTTGCAGTCCAATGGACTCTCAAGAGTCTTCTCCAACACCACAGTTTAAAAGCATCAATTCTCCCATGCTCATACTTCTTCACAGTCCAACTCTCACATCCATACATGACCACAGGAAAAACCATAGCCTTGACTAGATGGACCTAAGTCAGCAAAGTAATGTCTCTGCTTTATAATATCTAGGTTGGTCATAACTTTTCTTCCAAGGAGTAAGTGTCCTTTAATTTCATGGCTGCAGTCACCATCTGGAGTGATTATGGAGCCCGCCAAAATAAAGTCTGACACTGTTTACACTGTTTCCCCATCTATTTCCCATGAAGTGATGGGACCGGATGCCATGATCTTCGTTTTCTGAATGTTGAGCTTTAAGCCAACTTTTTCACTCTCCTCTTCCACCCTCATCAAGAGGATTTTTAGTTCCTCTTCACTTTCTACCATAAGGGTGGTGTCATCTGCATATCTGACGTTATTGATATTTCTCCCGGCAATCTTGATTCCAGTTTGTGTTTCTTGCAGTCAAGCATTTCTCACGATATACTCTGCATATAAGTTAAATAAGCAGGGTGACAATATACAGCCTTGATGTACTCCTTTTCCCATTTGGAACCAGTCTATTGTTCCATGTCTGGTTCTAACTGTTGCTTCCTGACCTGCATACAGATTTCTCAAGAGGCAGGTAAGGTAGTCTGGTATTCCCATCTCTTTCAGAATTTTCCACAGTTTCTTGTGATCCACATAGTCAAAGGCTTTGGCATAGTCAATAAAGCAGAAATAGATGTTTTCTGGAACTCTCTTGCTTTTTTCCATTATCCAGCGAATGTTGGCAATTTGATCTGATTCCTCTGCTTTTCTAAAACCAGTTTGAACATAAGGAAGTTCACTGTTCACATATTGCTGAAGCCTGGCTTGGAGAATTTTGAGCATTACTTTACTAGCATGTGAGATGAGTGCAATTGTGCAGTAGTTTGAGCATTCGTTAGCATTGCCTTTCTTTGGGATTGAAATGAAAACTGATCTTTTCCAGTCCTGTGGCCACTGGCGAGTTTTCCAAATTTGCTGGCATATTGAGTGCAGAACTCTCAGAGCATCATCTTTTTGGATTTGAAATCATTCAACTGAAATTCCATCACCTCCACTAGCTTTGTTCATAGTGATTCTTCCTAAGGCCCACTTGACTTCACATTCCAAGATGTCTGGCTCTAGATGGGTGATCACACCATCGTGATTATCTGGGTCATGAAGATCTTCTTTTGTACAATTCTTCCGTGTATTCTTGCCACGTCTTCTCAATATCTTCTGCTTCTGTTAGGTCCAGACCATTTCTGACCTTTATTGAGCCCATCTTTGCATGAAATGTTCCCTTGGTATCTCTACTTACCTTGAAGAGATCTCTAGTCTTCCCCATTCTGTTGTTTTCCATTTCTTTGCAGTGATAACTGAAGAATGCTTTCTTATCCCTTCTTGCTATTCTTTGGAACTATGCATTCACATGCCTATATCTTTCCTTCCCTCTTTGCTTTTCACTTCTCTTCTTTTCACAGCTATTTGTAAGGCTTCCCCAGACAGCCATTTTGTTTTTTTGCATTTCTTTTCCATGGGGATGATCTTGATCCCTGTGTCCCATACAATGCCATGAACCTCATTCCATAGTTCATCAGGCACTCTATCTATCAGATCTATGCCCTTAAATCTATTTCTCACTTCCACTATATAATCATAAAATATTTGATTTAGGTCATTTCTGAATGGTCTAGAGGTTTCCCTTACTTTCTTCAGTTTAATTCTGAATTTGGTAATAAGGAGTTCATGATCTGAGCCACAGTCATCTCCTGGTCTTGTTTTTGTTGACTGTATAGATCTTCTCCATCTTTGGCTGCAAAGAATGTAATCAATCTGATTTTGGTGTTGACCATCTGGTGATGTCCATGTGTAGAGTCTTCTCTTGTGTTGTTTAAGAGGGTGTTTGCTATGACCAGTGCATTTTCTTGGCAAAACTCTATTACTTTGCCCTGCTTCATGCCACATTCCAAGGCCAAATTTTCCTGTTACTCCAGGTGTTTCTTGATTTCCTACTTTTGTGTTCCAGTTTCCTATAATGAAAAGGACATCTTTTTAAGGTGTTAGTAGTTCTAAAAGGTCTTGTAGCTCTTCATAGACCCATTCAACTTCAGCTTCTTCAGCATTACTGGTTGGGGCATAGACTTGGATTAGCAACCGCACTTCCAAGAAGTGGTGGCTGCCTGGGCACAGGAGAGCCTAGAGGAGCCATCTGACATTGAAGGTTAGGAAGGGTGGCAGTGAGGAGACACCCCTCATCCATGGTAAGGAGCAATGGCTACACTTTGCTGGAGCAGCCATGGAGATACCTCAGGCCCAAGGTTAGAGAAACCCAAGTAAGATGGTAGGTGTTGCAAGAGGGCATCAGAGGGCAGACACACTGAAAACATACTCACAGAAAAACTAGTCAATCTAATCACACTAGGACCACAGCCTTATCTAGCTCAGGGAAACTAAGCCATGCCCATGGGGTAACCCAAGATGGGCTGGTCATGGTGGAGAGGTCTGACAGAATGTGGTCCACTGGAGAAGGGAATGGCAAACCACTTCAGTATTCTTGCCTTGAGAACCCCATGAATAGTATGAAAAGGCAAAATGATAAGATACTGAAAGAGGAACTCCCCAAGTCAGTAGATGCCCTATATACTACTGGAGATCAGTGGAGAAATAACTCTAGAAAGAATGAAGGGATGGAGCCAAAGCAAAAACAATACCCAGATGTGGATGTGACTGGTGATAGAAAAAAGATCTGATGATGTAAAGATTAATATTGCATAGGCACCTGGAATGTCAGGTCCATGTTTCAAGGCAAATTGGAGTGGTCAGACAAGTGATGGCAAGAGTGAACGTCGACATTCTAGGAATTAGCGAACTAAAATGTACTGGAATGGGTGAATTTAACTCTGATGACCATTATATCTATTTGAGGAATATTAGATCACCTTTAATTTTTCAAGTGGCATAAGATCCATAAATACACTCTTTTAATTCAAATGTATGCCGGAGAAAACATAGCTTAACTGTCATGAATGAAAAGAATTCTCATGAAGTCTCACAGTGGCACAGTGTGAACAATCATATATGAATAAGAACCCCATTTGTTTTAGAAAATATCTTAAGCTAGACTTTATAAGGACAGAACGTTAGACTAGCTATCAGGGGCCATAGACTTAATGTCCTAAATCCAACACACATAAGATGAGGAAAAATAACAAATTACTAATAGATAATTGTTCTAAATTATTTATCTACAAGATATGTCTGATAATTACTGTTTTGCCTATCTAAAAGTTTCTTTTACAAATAATAAAAAAAAATTGTGAACAAATTATCTGGAAATTCATATTAAGGAACCATATCTTTTACATATACACATTTTAATTATTCTCTGTGCCTTTATCTGATGTTCTTTTTCCTAATGGTAATCAGCTTGTATACCATACTTTCCATTCTAAATGTATCCTTAATTCTAACAATGGATTAATGGTCACTGTCATCCATTAGCTTTTTATCTTTAATTCTGTAAAATTGTAAATTTTGAGGATTTTGAATGATGCTATTGGATTTACTATATTGCAAGTTAAGTGAAGGTAGTGTAAAAATTAGCCATCTACCTTGAACTACCTTGACTGCATTGGTCATCATTTTGCCCCCAACTCATAGTGCAATGTACACATAAATGTTTAATAAATGCTCATTAAAAGACCTTAAAATTAATAATAACAATTTTTATTAAAAAGTTTCCCTTCATCTGTAATTCTAAGAAGTTTTATATACTGTAGAACAATTTTGCTCTAAATTAAACTGTCAACTCATGAAAGCATTGAATGTCATGGAATATTTCACTAAGACAAAACTGATTTTATTGAAATATTTTCATGGAATGGATTGCAGTAAATCTCCACCCTTTGCTATATGATTTTCACCACATCCCACTAAAGATATGGAGTCTGTTTCTCCTTTCCCTGGATATGTGGTGGCCTGTAAGTTGTACTGGCTTCTGGAATGAATCAGAAGTAGCCAATGTCTGGTGCTGAGCCTGGCTCTCATAGGCTTTGTGTTTTCACTTATTTACACATACTCTTGTGCTTCAATATGAGAACATGATTAGGCTCGCCTGTTGGAAGATGCCGAATCACTCTGGACAATCCAGTCAACAACCGGGCAATAGCCAGCCAACATACACCTAAATATTAAATGTGTGAGAAAGCCCACCTGGGGTCAAAACAACTATCCTTGAGTCAGTGTAAATGACTAACATACTATCCTGTGTGCTACATACTTATTGCTTTGAGCCATTGTTTTTAGAGTAATCATTGTATAGTATTGTGACAGTAGCAACTATACACAAACTCTACTACTTAGTTTTATTTCACTCTAATAATCTCTTGATATTAACTGAAAACAAGGTAATCAAAATATGCATATGTATAAAATTAATATAAGTAAATGGTAAAAAATTATCAAACATCTCTGTATTCCAGGGGAATTAGGAAAGTACCCTGAAATAAAAATAATCTGTTCTAAAAGTGAGATAATGAGCTACAGGGGAGCAGATAGTGTGAAATGGATGTTCATATGAAAAAAAGAAATACATGCTACTGAGTTATTGCTCATTTTCTTGTTCAAGTTGCAGACATTAATTCAACTTTTAATCAGCTGTACTTGGTTTCACTGGGCACAGTGAGGCTCAAATAAATATTATTTTTGTTTAAAAGACTTTCAAGCATTCAACTAACACGCTTTTCAAATTTGGACCTGCAAGGCTTCCAAATCTGTTCTTTGTAAACACACTTCAAAACTTGCAATTTAGTAGGTTATAGTGACAGCTTCATTTCTCTAGAGTAAATGATTTTTCTTCTATTACATTAATTGAGAAAATCATCTAAAACATCCTTGATGGAGGAAAAAGGCTAGTACTCTTCACCCATTTAAAATGATTTCAATTCTTTCTACACTGACTGATACAATGATCTACCTAAAGATTAAACCTGATTGCAATTCTAACCAAATTCAAAGATGTCATCCTTAGAACTTCCTCTAGACTTTCTGGAGATTTTCAACAATTTTGTCCTGTCTTTCACTCTCTGGATTTTCTGGCACACAAACATTTCCAGAGATAATTATTCTAAGAGAGTTCACTAGGCACCATAAAGGAAGATATTGAAGTTATATGAAAGACGAGAGCAACACTAACATGAGGAGGAAAACAATCAGCTACACTGCCATCATACTAACTCATGTTTGGAGATGTTAGGACACAGGAACTAAACCTGCAAGGGTAGCAATTATTACAATTAATGTCTTAGAGGCAACTAGTTGATGTTCAAGCTATGCCTCAAGCATCTCGGTGGTCAGCCACTTGACCTTTGGGAACCTCAGTTTCTTCATCATTATAATCAGCTGTTTGGACTTAATGATAACTAAAGTCCTTTCAATTATTATGCAGAGAAAATGAGCAGAAAATGTACATTTCAAAAAAAAGAGAAAAAGAAATTTGAATCTTGGCTAATTCACTTAACCATCTATAGGACCTTGTATATGTTTCTTTTTACTTTATGCCTCAGTTTTGTCATCAGCTAAATAGATCAGAAAGTTGTTAGAACAATTACATAAATAAAAATGTATATTGAAGCAATGCAACCAGTGAAGTCTCTAAATAAATAGTAATTACTGTAATTTTTGTGTCTGAAATAAACCAAAAAGTAGCAAAAATAAATGATAGCAGTTTAATGATTCTATAGAAGTATTTCTGATGCAATGAGAAGAAAAGCAAGCAAAAGAATCAAATAGGCAAAACACTCTCTGACATAAATCACAGCAGGATCCTCAATGACTCATTTCCCAGAATATTGGAAATAAAAGGAAAAATTAAAAAATGGGGCCTAATTAAAATTAAAACCTTCTGCACAACAAAGGAAACTATAAGCAAGGTGAAAAGACAGCCTTCAGAATGGGAGAAAATAATAGCAAATGGAGCAACTGACAAACAACTAATATCAAAAATATATAAGCAACTCCTGCAATTCGATTCCAGAAAAATAAATGACCAAATCAAAACATGGGACAAAGAACTAAATAGACATTTCTCCAAAGAAGACATAAAGATGGCTAACAAACACATGAAAAGATGCTTAACATCACTCATTATCAGAGACATGCAAATCAAAACCACAATGAGGTACCATTTCACACCAGTCAGAATGGCTGCAATCCAAAAGTCTACAAGCAATAAATGCTGGAGTGGGTGTGGAGAAAAGGGAACCCTCTTGCACTGTTGGTGGGAATACAAACTAGTACAACCACTATGGAGAACAGTGTGGAGATTACTTTAAAAAAAAATGGAAATGGCATCCCATTCCAGTATTCTTGCCTGGAAAATCCTACGGATGGAGGAGCCTGGTGGGCTACAGTCCATGGGGTCTCACAGAGTCGAACACGACTGAACTAATTCACTTTCACTTTTCACTTTCATGTACTGGAAAAGGAAATGGCAAACCACTCCAGTGTTCTTACCTGGAGAACCCTAGGGATGGGGGAGCCTGGTGGGCTGCCATCTATGGGGTCGCACAGAGTCAGATATGACTGAAGTGACTTAGCAGCATGACCCTGTAATCCCACAGCTGGGCATACACATCGAGGGAACCAGAATGGAAAGAGACACGTGTATCCCAATGTTCATCACAGCACTGTTTGTAATAGCCAAGACATGGAAGCAACCTAGATGTCCATCAACAGATGAATGGATAAGAAAGCTGTGGTACATATACACAATGGAGTATTACTCAGTCATTAAAAAAATACACTTGTATCAGTTCTAATGAGGTGGATGAAACTGGAACCTATTATGCAGAGTGAAGTAAGCTAGAAAGAAAAACACCAATACAGTATACTAACGCATATATATGGGATTTAGAAAGATGGTAATGATAACCCTGTATGTGAGACAGCAAAAGAGACATAGATGTATAGAGTAGACTTTTGGACTCTGAGGGAGAAGGAGAGGGTGGGATGATTTGGGAGAATGGCATTTGAACATGTATACTGTCATGTAAGAAACAAATCACCAGTCCAGGTTCGATACAGGATACAGGATGATTGGGGCTGGTGCCCTGGGATGACCCAGAGAGATGATATGGGGAGGGAGGAGGGAGGGGGGTTCAGGATTGGGAACTCATGTACACCCATGGTGGATACATGTCAATGTATGGCAAAACCAATACAGTATTGTAAAGTAAAATAATAATAATAATAATAAATAAATAAATAAAATAAAGTTAAAAATAAAAACATGAGTTGAAATGGTTACATTAGACCAAATATTTAAACCAGTATCTGTAAGGATGATTTTCTGGCAAATAAATTAGTAATAAACAGGTAAGAAAGACTCTGAGAAAGAAAATAAAATATGGGAAAGACAGCTCTTTAAAATCAATGATGTGGCTAAGAAATGGATGGAGTTCCGATAGTAACTCCACTCTATTCTACTTGTAAGACCTTAAAATTCCATAATCATTCCTAATTTTGCTTCCTTACTTGAGAGATCCTTGTCTCATAGAATCACATGAGAATTAATGATATAATTAATTAGCTTTTATTCAGCATACATTCTGACAGACTGTAAATATATAGTAGAAAATAACTTTTATTGTTGAGAAATCAGGTGATTGATTTATACAACCATTTATTCATTCATTTTTTTCCCAACAGAATTTGTTGTGCACTATCTATGATGCATTATTAGTGTTCCAGGTGCTGAAGATATAATAATTGTAGCTACTTTGAAAACAAAAATCTTAAAATTGCTAAATGGAAATGAATATGGTTTAATCTTGAGCTGAAGGGGAGAAAACATTTGTTTAATCTGATAAAGCTATAACATGTTTATTTTTTAAATCTTTTAACATAATAGAATGTCATTTAATTTAATTATGTTTCTTCCTTGGAATTTTATTGCCTCAGTAGTTAATAAATACATTAACTGCTTTGGACATTGTAGGACCTATTATATTAGTAACTTCAAATTTATAATATATTAGAAAAGTGACTCACAGATTTGCAAATATCGTTACATTAGAAATAATAATATTTTTTACTATACCATTGCAAGTTGAACTGTCAACTGTATTTAATAGTGAATGTATATGTAATGACATATTTGTTGTAAAGTTTCAAAATTAAGTACAATAGGAAACATGAGAGTTATATAAAATGCTCAATTTTATTACATATTTAATAATCAAATTTTATATAGTTAAATGTAACACAATGTAATTATGTTATATATTTGAACTTCAAACCCCCTGAAGCTAAACTTCTTTGACCTGTTTGTTTTCTTCATTCTTACCTTTTTTTCTTTCTTTTTCTTCCTGTATTTCTTCTATAGTCCCAAACAAAAATTTGGGAGGGAGGTCGTTTGTAGTGAAATTTAATTAGCATATCAGCCAATCATAAATGATGACTCCTCCATACACTTCCTCCCACCTTTGGTTATCTGCAATATCAAAATTGCAAAATATTAAACTTGAATGCCGTAGTCCCTGCTTATGGCATACTTCCCAATCACTTAAGTGAACTGCCAATGATAGTGTATCTAGGCTCTCCAAAAATAATCAAATTTTCCTTAAAGAACCAAATCATCAGGAATTCCTGTTTGCAACATGCTTCCCATATTTATTCAGCTTAGAATCATCTCTGAATTTTTTTTCTCTCTCTCTCTTTTTTTTTTTTTTTTACTGTTTCAATCAGATTTTGGGTTATCTTTGCACCTTAAAAATTCTAGTGTATGTGCCTAGTTGTTTAGTTGTGTCCAGCTCTTTGTGACCCCATGGACTGTAGCCTGCCAGGCTCCTCTGTCCATGGAATTCTCCAGATAAGAACACTGGAGTGGGTTGGCATTTCCTTCTGCAGGGAATCTTTCCCACCCAGTTAGCAAACCCAGTCTCTGTATCAGGGTCCCCTGCATTGCAGGTGGATTCTTTACCTTCTGAATCACCAGGGAAGCCCAGAATTTTAGTGACAGTATCCAGTTTGGCCTTAGTTCATGCTTAAATTATTTCAGTAATTCTCTAACTTGTTACCCAGTCATCAATTTCTCCTATTCCAAACCATTTCACTTACGATAGCCTAAAACACAATTGATGAAATTATCTCTCAAAATGGCAAGTATCATTTGTTCCTCATTAATTAGCAAATTGAGAAGAACATCTTCAGTTTGGGGTTTCTCGATGGCTCAGAGGTAAAGAATCTGCCTGCAATGCAGGTGACAGGAGATGCAGAATCAATCCCTGGGTCAGAAAGATCCCCAGGAGGAGGTAATTGCCACCCACTCCAGTATTCTTCCCTGATGGATCAGAGGTTAAAGAGTCTGCCTACAACGTGGGAGACCTGGGTTCGATCCTTGGGTCTGGAAGATCCCCTGAAGAAGGAAATGGCAACCCACTCCAGTATTCTTACCTGGAGAATCTCAAGGATGGAGGAGCCTGGTGGACTATAGTCCATGGGGTTGCAAAGAGTCAGACACGACTGAGCGACTTAACTTTAACTTTTAACTTTAACCAGTATTCTTGACTGAAAAATTCCATGAACAGAGAAGCCTGGTGGGCTACAGTCCATGGAGTTGTGAAGAGTCAGATACGACTAAACAACTGAGGATGCACATCTTCAGTTTAGCATTTATGAACTTCCTCTGAAAGATACAACCTACACTCTAGGCATTCCTTTCATTTGTCTGCTATATACAGACTAACTTGAGTGTCTGTATCTTTGTGGATACACACTATGGACTTTGATCATAAATACTCCTTTCTTTCACACACTTCTTAGTATAACTGCTCTTGACTCAATCCTCATGAATACTGTTGTGTCACTGATCTTGCTATAATGTGAAATATGGTCACTAGTATAAGGGCTTCTCAGATTGCTCAATGGTGAAGAATCCACCTGCCAAAGCAGGAGCTACAGGAGATGTGGTTTCGATCCCTGAGTCAGGAAGGTCCTCTTGAGGAGCAAATAATAACCCCATCCAATATTCTTGCTAGGATAATCCCATGAACAGAGGAGCCTGTCAGGTCACCCTCTATAGGGTCACAAATAGTCAAAGGTTACTGAGCGTGCACACACACACATACACACGAATATACCTATAACCCACCTCCTCTTTTAATTCTACAGCTCTCTTTTTAATTCTTTTGTCAATTTTCTTCCAATAATTCCTTTTAACATGCTTACGTTGGATTAATTTTAGTCAAGTTACTAACTTAGGAACAAGTTAAAAAAAATTTCACTAACCGCAGGTTCAGTTCAGTTCAGTAGCTCCGTCGTCTCAGACTCTTTGCGACCCCATGAATCGCAGCATGCCAGGCCTCCCTGTCCATCACCATTTCCTGGCGTTCACTCAGACTCAAGTGCATCGAGTCTGTGATGCCTTTCAGCCATCTCATTCTCAGTCGTCCCCTTCTCCTCCTGCACCCAATCCCTCCTAACATCAGCGTCTTTTCCAATGAGTCAACTCTTCGCAAGAGGTGGCCAAAGTACTGAAGTTTCAGCTTTAGCATTATTCCTTCCAAAAAAATCCCAGGGCTGATCTCTTTCAGAATGGACTGGTTGGATCTCCTTGCAGTCCAAAGGACTCTCAAGAGTCTTCTCCAACACCACAGTTCAAAAGCATCAATTCTTTGGCACTCAGCATTCTTCACAGTCCAACTCTCACATCCGTACATGACCACAGGAAAAACCATAGCCTTGATTAGACGGACTTTAGACGGCAAAGTAATGTCTCTGCTTTTGAATATGCTATCTAGGTTGGTCATAACTTTTCTTCCAATGAGTAAGCGTCCTTTAACTTCATGGCTGCAGTCACCATCTGCATTGATTTTGGAGCCCCTCAAAATAAAGGCTGACACTGTTTCCACTGTTTCCCCATCTATTTCCCATGGAGTGATGGGACCGGACGCCATGATCTTCGTTTTCTGATGTTGAGCTATAAGTAAACTTTTTCACTCTCCTCTTGCACCTTCCTCAAGAGGCCCTTTAGCTCCTCTTCACTTTCTGCCATAAGGGTGGTGTCACCTGCACACATGAGGTTATTGATATTTCTCCCAGCAATCTTGATTCCAGCTTGTGTTTCTCCAGCCCAGCGTTTCTCATGATGTACTCTGCATATAAGTTAAATAAGCAGGGTGACAATATACAGACTTGACATACTCCTTTTCCTGTTTGGAACCAGTCTATTGTTCCATGTCCAGTTCTAACTGTTGCTTCCTGACCTGCATACAGATTTCTCAAGAGGCAGGTCAGGTGGTCTGGTATTCCCATCTCTTTCAGAATTTTACAAAGTTTATTGTGATCCACACAGTCAAAGGCTTTGGCATAGTCGATAAAGCAGAAATAGATGTTTTTCTGGAACTCTCTTGCTTTTTCCATGATCCAGCAGATGTTTGCAATTTGATCTCTGGTTCTTCTGCCTTTTCTAAAACCAGTTTGAACATCAGGAAGTTCATGGTTCACGTTTTGCTGAAGCCTGGCTTGGAAAATTTTGAGCATTACTTTACTAGCATGTGAGATGAGTGCAACTGTGCAGTAGTTTGAGCATTCTTTGGCATTGCCTTTCTTTGGGATTGGAACGAAAACTGACTTTTTCCAGTCCTGTGGCCACTGTTGAGTTTTCCAAATTTGCTGGCATATTAAGTGCAGCACTCTCAGAGCATCATCTTTCAGGATTTGAAACAGCTCAACTGGAATTCCATCACCTCCACTAGCTCTGTTCGTAGGGATGCTTTCTAAGGCCCACTTGACTTCACATTCCAAGATGTCTGGCTCTAGATGAGTGATCACATCATCATTATTATCTGGGACTTGAAGATCTTTTTTGTACAGTTCTTCTGTGTATTCTTGCCACCTCTTCTTAATATCTTCTGCTTCTGTTAGGTCCAGACCATTTCTGTCCTTTATCAAGCCCATCTTTGGATGAAATGTTCCCTTGATATCTCTAATTATCTTGAAGAGATCTCTAGTCTTTCCCATTCTGTTCTTTTCCTCTATTTCTTTGCATTGATCACTGAAGAAGGCTTTCTTATCTCTTCTTGCTATTCTTTGGAACTCTGCATTCAAATGATTATATCTTTCCTTTTCTCCTTTGCTTTTTGCCTCTTTTCTTTTCAGTTATTTGTAAGGCCTCCCCACACAGCCATTTTGCTTTTTTGCATTTCTTTTCCACGGGGATTTTCTTGACCCCTGTCTCCCATACAATGTCAACAACCTCATTCCACAGTTCATCAGGCCCTCTATCTATCAGATCTAGGCCCTTAAATCGATTTCTCACTTCCACTGTATAATCATAAGGGATTTGATTTAGGTCATACCTGAATGGTCTAGCGGTTTTCCCTACTTTCTTCAATTTAAGTCTGAATTTGGCAATAAGGAGTTCATGATCTGAACCACAGTCAGCTCCTGGTCTTAAAAATTTTGTCCTTCTTTTCTCAATCTAAGAATATGTTGGGAAATTTGGAAAGCTGGAATGAGACAAGAGTTAAGCAGACATTGGGCTGGTTCCTAACCCATGATTTGCTCCTGTATTATAGGATTGATGCCATTGTGTGTCATCATTAGAAACATTAAGGAGTGCCAAATAGGAAAAGGAGTATGTTAGGGCTGTATATTGTCACCCTGCTTATTTGACTTATATACAGAGTACATCATGAAAAACGCTTGGCTGGAAGAAGCACATGCTGGAATCAAGATTGCCAGGAGAAATATCAATAACCTCAGATATGCAGAAGACACCACTCTTATGGCAGAAAGTGAAGAGGAACTGAAAAGCCTCTTGATGAAAGTGAAAAAGAAGAGTGAAAAGGTTGGCCTAAAGCTCAACATTCAGAAAATGAAGATCATGGCATCTGGCCCCATCACTTTATGGGAAATAGATGGGGAAACAGTGGGAACAGTGGCTGACTATTTTTTTGGACTCCAAAGTCACTGCAAATGGTAATTTCAGCCATGAAATTAAAAGAGACTTACTCCTTGGAAGGAAAGGTATGACAAGCCTAGATAGTATATTCAAAAGCAGAGATGTTACTTTGCCAACAATGGTCTGTCTAGTTAAGGCTATGATTTTTCCAGTGGTCATGTATGGATTTGAGAGTTGGACTGTGAGAAAAGCTGAGTGCCAAAGAACTGATGCTTTTGAAGTGTGGTGTTAGAGAAGACTCTTGAGAGTCTCTCGAACTGCAAGGAGATCTAAAGTCCATCCTAAAGGAGACCAGTCCTGGGTGTTCATTGGAAGGAGTGATGCTGAAGCTGAAACTCCAATACTCTGGCCACCTCATGCGAAAAGTTAACTCATTGGAAAAGACTCTGGTTCTGGGAGGGATTGGGGGTAGGAGGAGAAGGGGACAACAGAAGATGAGATAGCTGGATAGCATCATCAACTCTATGGACATGAGTTTGAGTAAACTCTGGGAGTTGGTGATGGACAGGGAGGCCTGGTGTGCTGTGATTCACAGGATCATAGAGTCGGACACGACTGAGCGACTGGACTGAACTGAACTGAAAGTGGTATATGGGCTATCTGAAAAAAGTGAATCTCATTAATATCGTATGACCTCAACAGATTCTTTTTTTATATACACACAAAGACACACTTGAAGCATACACACAAAAACACACACACACAAACACACACAAACACAAGAGAT
>SJYF01000353.1:2746297-2760115 GCA_006410515.1 Procapra przewalskii | reverse complement strand
TTCAAGTCTATCAGTAAAATATTCCACATCAAATTTCACATAATGTCTTTGACATTATAAGATGGAATAAGACTGCTTTCCTATATCTTATACTTACCTATAACAGAGGCAACTTAATTTTCTAGATCGATAAGAGGAGGAAAGCCATTATAATAAGGGTAATTAGATATTCCAAATCTGGAGAACAGCCTTCATAAATCTTCCTGTTTGGTACAAAGAATAGTTGGTCCCATACCAGCTTCTGTCATGTCTACTTTTAAATAAGGAAATATGTTTCATAAATAATTTCTGAACTTGTAAAAAAAATGGTAAAGGAATCTTTAGAATATTCTGAGAAAGATGTATTGTCTTAGATCATGATGAAGAGAATAAGAACGAATATTGTACTCAAATGTAAGTCTACTACTTACTATATTATATTGATAAGTGAATTAATATGCTGCTTCTCAAAATATGGGCCAAGATCACCTATATTGGAATAGTCTGTGATATATGTTAAAATTAAAATTCTTCTCTGTGTCCCACAACAGGCCTACAGGATCACAATTCCTGGGAATGAGTTCTCTGAAATAATGTGCATGTCTGAAAGCATTCAGGTGATACTTATGTCCTCATTTTAGATTCAGGAATGAAGCCACCCACAGATTCTTAATGAGAACAAAATAATGTCAGTAAAGTGATTAGTAGGGAACAGACCCACAATAATATAAACATCATTTATTTACTTTTTTCTCCTTGATGAATACTGTGTTATACATGCATATATATATATATATATATATACATATATGCATGCGTGTGTGTGTGTGTGTGTGTGTGTTCATGTGTGTGTGCTCAATCATGTCTGACTCTTTGTGACCCCATCAAATGAGGCCCACCAAACTCCTTGTCCATGGAATTTTCCAGGTAAGAGTACTTGAGTGGGTTGCCATTTCCTTTTCTAGGGGATCTTCCTGACCCAGGGATGGAACCCGGGCCTCCTGGACCTCCTGCATTGACAGGTAGATTCTTTACCACTATACCTGCTGGGAAGCAAGTCATGCAGTATCTTTGGAGCACTTCTCAGCTCAATTATCTGATTTCATAGACAATGTTTTCCAATATAACCATGTCAGTGTAAGTCTAGAGGGCAGAAATGATTATGAGATAATTGTACTCATTCTTCCTAATTCTCAAGAGAATGGTTCAATTACTTTATTAGACAAAAATTTGGATGACACAAGGCAAAAAAAATGACATCAGTATAGAAACAACAGCCAGTAGTTTAAATTCTACTGCTATTGGTAGGCCCAAACAAGCAATTCCCATAAGATCAGATTATAATTCGGGTGAAAATAATCAATTACACTGGATTGGGAAGAGAGGTTGGCAAGTTAGAAGGAAGGAGTATGATGTGTGCTTTTTCTAAACTGTCTTTCCAAGTTCTACTTTGGAGGGGGATTATAAGATCATTTTCAATCCTGTCTGTTAATTCCTTTTCGGTTACAAATTTTCTAACCATACCTTATTACTTCTAGGGTCTCCAGTATGCCCACAAAGAAACTGGTTTTATTTTGCCTAACTGCCACCTTATGCGAAAAGTTGACTCATTGGAAAAGACTCTGATGCTGGGAGGAATTGGGGGCAGAAGGAGAAGGGGATGACCGAGGATGAGATGGCTGGATGGCCTCACGGACTCAGTGGACGTGAGTCTGAGTGAACTCCGGGAGATGGTGATGAACAGGGAGGCTTGGCATGCTGCGATTCATGGGGTCGCAAAGAGTCGGACGCGACTGCAAACTGAACTGAACTGAATTGATCCTTTTGCATCAGATAAAATCTGCTATTTGTGAACCTGGGAAAATTCCATTTATTCCTCAATGTATTTTAAGGATCTCTTACATAGAAAATCATTCCCATTATTTTCCAAATTTAGAACTAACCATGTCTTCCTCTCTGCCTATATTTTTATGCCTATATTGTAATAACCATGGGTTTTATTTTCTGTATTCTGATGCTGTGACATCTGGCACCTTGCAGATTCTAGAGGGACTGCCCCTCCCAGGGTAAGCCAGTTCATACAAGCAGCAAAAATCTTGTCCACAAACACACTTTTCAGATACAAATCAACTAAAACAGATGCTCTTGCAATCTTGGTCACTCTTTTTCTGCCCTAATTTCCTCAAGGCCACCTATTAGACAAGTAAATTAGTCATTAAGTTGTATCATGAGAAATGCTGGACTAGAAAAAACACAAGCTGGAATCAGGATTTCTGGGAGAAATATCAATAACCTCAGATATGCAGATGATACCACCCTTATGGCAGAAAGTGAAGAAGAACTAAAGAGCCTCTTGATGAAAGTGAAAGAGAAAAGCGAAAAAGTTGGTTNNNATTCAGAAAACAAAGATCATGGCATCCGGTCCCATCACTTCATGGGAAATAGATGGAGAAACAGTGGAAACAGTGTCAGACTTTATTTTTTTGGGCTCCAAAATCACTGCAGATAGTGACTGCAGCCTTGAAATTAGAAGACGCTTACTCCTTGGAAGAAAAGTTATGACCAACCTAGATAGGATATTCAAAAGCAGAGACATTACTTTGCTGACTGAGGTCTGTCTAGTCAAGGCTATGGTTTTCCCTGTGGTCATGTATGGATATAAGAGTTGGACTGTGAAGAAGGCTGAGCACCGAAGAACTGATGCTTTTGAACTGTGGTGTTGGAGAAGACTCTTGAGAGTCCCTTGGACTGCAAGGAGATCCAACCAGTCCATTCTAAAGGAGACCAGCCCTGGGATTTCTTTGGAAGGAATGATGCTAAAGCTGAAACTCCAGTACTTTGGCCACCTCATGGGAAGAATTGACTCATTGGAAAAGACTCTCATGCTGGGAAGGATTGGGGGCAGAAGGAGAAGGGGACGACAGAGGATGAGATGGCTGGATGGCATCACGGACTCGATGAACGTGAGTCTGAGTGAACTCCGGGAGATGGTGATGTACAGGGAGGCCTGGCGTGCTGCAATTCATAGGGTCGCGAAGAGTCGGACATGACTGAGCGACTGAACTGAACTGAAATGAAGTTGTATCTGACTCTTATGACCCCATGAACTGCATCCCACCAGGCTCCTCTTTCCATGAGAATTTCCAGGAAAGAATTCTGGAGAGGGTTTGCCATTTCCTTCTCCAGGGGATAGTCAGACCAAGGGTTTGAACCCACATCTGTATCACAGGCAGATTCTTTACCACAGAGTCACCAGTGGAGCCCTATCAGACAATTAGAGACAGCACCTAACCCACATAGCCTGTAAAACCATTCAACTGAGCCAAATCTAAGCTTCTCTGGCTGCTGTTCTACTTGCAGAAGCCACAATAAAGGTTTTTGTCCATAATTCTCCCTTTTCCTTCTGCCTCCTGACTCAACTTTGGGCTTTCCTGTCACCATCCTCTTGAAACTGAATAATAAACTTTCAACGACAATAGTCTTTAATCTGTGGGCCTTACTGTACCTCAAAATTTCTATTAATATATTATATTTAAAAGAAAAAATTTACAGAGTTGGCACTTCTCTGGCTGAATGAATCCGAAGCCAGTGCTTCAGGGTTTCCCTAAAGTTTAATATATCCTCACTTAGATAGTCATTCTCAAAATCATATTTCTCCCATTTGATCTCTAGTGACTTTGAGTAACGCTTGTTTACTTTCTATTATTTGATTATTCCCCTGTACACACTCTACTGTTTTGCTAATAAAAGGGTTATCTTGTCACCAGTAGCACCCCCCTCATCTTCTGAGAACTTATTAAAAATATAGAATAAGAGTCTCTGAAACAAAATTGATGCCAAGTGATCCATATGCACGTTAAATTTTGGATTGCAATTCCTTTACTTTTGTCTTTTCAAAGATCCTGATGATGGGAAAGATTGAAGGTGGTAGGAGAAGGAGACGACAGAGGATGAGACGGTGGGATGCCATCACCGACTCAATGGACAGGGGTTTGAGTAAGCTCTGGAAGTTGGTGCTGGACAGGAAAGCCTGGTGTGTTGCAGTCCATGGGGTCACAAAGTGTCAGACATGACTGAGCAACTGAAATAAACTGAAATGAACTGAGGAAACCCTGACTTTCAAAAATTTCCTTGGGAAAACTCGACATTTTCCTCCTCACACACAAAATTATAAAGCCTTTTGCATTCTTATTGTGTTTTATTCTGCTTCTGGATAAACTGGATTGCTAGCGTCAGAATATCTTAAGTGTATATTCTGTCAATTTTATTATTTATCCTTGGAACTGTGAAGATCTAGAAAACTTATTTTATCTCTCCACAGGCAATAATACAGCATTGCAGCTGCAGAACATTATTTATTTTTTTGTTCAATGATGAACTGTTACTTCTCTATAGAATAATCCATGATCTTGCTCTCTGATCATTCACAATCATGATTCAAATAGACATAATATCTCTAGCTCTATCTAAGAACACAGGCTGGTATTTTTCCTGAGATATTGTGGAAAAGTCACACAAGCACTCAAAGGTTAGCTGTTCTATGTATTGGCAGTTCGAAACATTCTAGACAGGATGCATTTAGAGGTAACTGGCTTGTTGAAAGCAGAGATTAGAGAATCTTCCTTAAAGAGAAGTATGCATGAGAAATGTACTTTTTTCTCCAAAGATTTTTATAATTATTTGGGGATATTTTGAGTGACTGATGACAGTGATTAATATAAAGCTGCATTAGAGAGCAAGTTGTTTGTTATTGCTTGAAATCTGTGTGCATATAAAAGTGGAAAAGTTTCCCTGAGTCATACAGCAAATATAAAGTAGGTAACCAGTGGGAATTTGCTGTATGACTCAGGGAACCCAAACTGGGGCTCTATGACAACATAGATGGGATGGGGTGGAAGATGGAAGGAAGGTTCAAGAGGGAGGGGACGTATGTTTACCAATGGCTTATTCATGTTTATTTATGGCAGAAACCAATACAATATGTAAAGCAATTATCCTTCAATTAAAAATAAATACATTTTTAAAAAGTGGAAAGGGCTTCAGGAACATAGATAAAGATTACTGTAGAAACAGATTAAGAGATTGATGAAGTTAAATGAAGCATCAAGAAAACAACAAGAGGAATGGATTTGGAAATTAACTACCTCTTTCCTGGTAGTATCCATCCAAAAACCCAAATAGGACATAATCTTTTTGTTTCTGTCTGTTTTGTACTGAATTTAGATCAATTTATTTAGGATTTTATCACTTGTAAATTCAGGTTCCAAATGGGTTTGTCCTGGTCTTCATAGGATATCCAATACTATAATTTAACTAGTTGTAGTCTTGCTATTAAAGTTTTAAAGAAGAAAACCTATTTTTATTTCTTGGGGATTTCCCACCAAAGTCTACTTGCATGTTCCTTTAGTTATTCACACATCTTAAATTTGAGAATGTGACTGGAATAACTATTAATACTATGAATCCAGGAATACCTAGTCCTATAGTTAAGTATCTATTCAATTAAGTACACAAGATAAAGCAATTAGTTATTAAGAAGATATTATTTCCAGTTCCCAAGGTGGAAGCCAAGTGTATATAGCTAACAATCTGGAAGAATTTTTGCCTGGTTTATCTAGGCCCAAATGACATAGAATAATAACAAATGGAGATACATTTTTAACAACTTTAAAATGTTCATTTACTCATATTTAGTGTTCTCACTTGAAGAAAGCCACTCCAGAAACACCTGTGATTAAGTCAGCATAGAGTCTCACCAGCTGCTTGCCACCACTACCAAAGGCATGGGAAAAAAGAGAACAGTCCAGTACACATACCGCTCCTGTCTTCTTAGAGAACAAATGGTTTACCTCATAATTCAACTCATTTGTAGGTTTCATCCACTAAAAAAAAACCTAGGTTTCTCAATTCTAGTAAACAGAAGAAAAGTAAGATAAAAGAATACCTTCAGTCATTCCTGAAAAGTTCTAACAATTATGTCTTATTTAAATTAATCTATAGAAAAGTTCAGTATATTTTTGAAGATTTGAAGTAATTAATATTATCCATTATGCCTATGAGGAAAAACATAAAGCATTGACAATTTTGCTTCCTTGTGTCTTTAGTTAATAAGTTCAATATCATTGTGATATCACTAGTTTCCCATTTAATTTATTTTTCTGACAGAAAGGACTGAAGACATTTCTACTTGATTAGGTAGGTATGCCAATTAGTGCAAAAATATTGCTTATCACAAATATGTTAAATAAACATGTTAGATTATATAAATAGGATTTTAAAATTAAAAATTGGCAAAATAATTCAGCTGTTAATTTTTCTCCAACTGTTTCAATTGAATTTTATAATATTTGCACCTGAGTAGTTTTATCAGCTTACCTGTATGAGGTATTTAGGCAGTCTGACAGCCTTATATAATGTCATTCTCTCTTTGTTGCCTTCAGTTCAGAATTTTCATTGGTATATGCATGCATTCGACATCCCTTCAGTGATGTCTGACTCTACGAGACCCTACGGACTGTAGCCCACCAGGATCCTCTGTACATAGCATTCTTCAGGCAAGAATACTAGAGTGGTTTTTGCCCTCCTCCAGGGAATCTTCCTGACCCAGGGATCAAACCTGTGTCTCTACTGTCTCTTACATTGAAAGATTCTTTACCATTATCATCACTATTAAAAACCTTGTAGATAGCCTGTATATTACTGGGATTCAAACTATTAGACAAGAGGTTCTTCCACAGGCCTTTCCCGGGTAGTTGCGTATCTATTGCTACTTTCTACCGAGATGACAGTTGTCTTGATCCATGAGTCAAATGAGTAAAGTAATCAGCAAAAAGTTGTTCAGTTGTATGCTTGGGCTTTTCTCAAATGCATATTTTCCTAATATTGAATCTCCTAATTTTAGCATCTTTTGTTATCTAGATAGGCTGATAATTTCCCAAATCATCAAATTCTGACTCCTTTTTAACAGTTTTATTTTTTCTCAATTTATCTTGTTTATCTCACATTTTACATGAAGAAGAAAAAACAAAACAAACAGAAGCCTTCAACACTTTTCTGGGATATGAATCTCCTCATTAAATATTCAAATTAATTATGTAAAGTTCTGCTTCCCAGTCAAGTAGAACACAATTCAGCCATGTTTTCTATCACTATTAAGCAAGGATTACCTTTCTTCTGGCTTCCAATGTGTTTCACATTTCCTTATGAGTTTTTACTAGAGTCACTTCTAATGTCCATATTTCTATAGTTACTTTAAGGCAGTCAGGCTTTTTCTATCATGCTTCTTAAAATTCTTCTCACTACCAAATCTGTATTAGGGTTGCTGTAAAATATTGCCAAAGAAAGGCAATGCCAAAGAATATTCAAACTCCTGCACCTTCGAACTCATCTAACAGGCTAGCCAAGTAATGCTCAAAATTCTCCAAACCAGGCTTCAATAGTACATGAACTCTGAACATCCAGATGTTCTACTTGGATTTAGCAAAGGTAGAGGAACCAAGGAACAAATTTCCAACATCTGTTAGATCATCAGAAAAGCAAGAGAGTTCCAGAAAAAAATTTTTTTTTTCTTCTGCTTTATTGACTATGCCAAAGCTTTTGGCAGGGTAGATCACAACAAACTGTGAAAAATTCTTAAAGAGATGGGAATACCAGACCACCTTATCTGCCTCCTGAGAAATCTGTATCTGGGTCAAGAAGCAACAGTTAGAACTGGACATAGAACGATAGACTGGTTTCAAATCAGGAAAGGAGTACAACAAGGCTCCATATTGTCACCGTGCTTGTTTAATCTATATGCAGAGCACATCATTTGAAATGCTGGGCTGGAGGAAGCACAAGCTGGAATCAAGATTGCTAGGAGAAGCATCTATAATCTCAGATATGCAGATGATATCACCTTTATGGCAGAAAGAGAAGAAGAACTAAAGAGCCTCTTGATGAAAGTGAAAGAGGAGAGTGAAAAAGTTGCATAAAACTCAACATTCAGAAAACTAGATCATGGTGAGAGACTTTATTTTTGGGGGGTCCAAAATCACTGGAGATGGTGATGGCAGCCATAAAATTAAAAGACACTTGTTCCTTGGAAGGAAAGTTATAACCAACCTAGACAGCATATTAAAAAGCAGAGACATTACTTTGCCAACAAAGGTCCATCTAGTCAAGGCTATGGCTTTTCCAGTAGTCATGTATGGATGTGAAAGTTGGACTGTGAAGAAAGCTGAGCACTGAAGAATTGATGCCTTTGAACTGTGGTGTTGGAGAAGACTCTTGAGAAGTCCCTTGGACTACAAGGACATCCAACCAGTCCCTCCTAAAAGAAATCAGTCCAGAATATTCATTGGAAGGACTGATGCTGAAGCTGAAACTCCAATACTTTGGCCACCTTATGCGAAGATCTGACTCACTAGAAAAGACCCTGATGCTGGGAATGATTGAAGGTGAGAGGAGAAGGGAATGACAGAGGATGAGTTGGTTGGATGGTATCACTGCCTCGATGGACATGAGTTTGAGTAAGCTCCAGGAGTTGGTGATGGACAGGGAAGCCTGGAGTGCTGCAGTGCATGGGGTCACAAAAGTCAGACATGGCTGAGCGACTGAACTGAACTGAACAAATTGCCATAAATTTTGGGGCTTAAAGCCAACAAAAATTTGTTATCTCATATTTCTGTGAGCTGAAAATCTGAAATTAAGCTTTCAGTTCAGTTCAGTTCAGTTAATTAAGCTTTAGGCAGGGCTATTTAGGCTTCCCAGGTGACATTAGTTGTAAAGAACTACCCTGTCAATGCAGCAAACATCAGAGCCACAGGTTTGATCCTTGAGTCAGGAAGATTCCCTGGTGGAGGGCACAGCAATCCACTCCTGTATTCTTGTCTGGAGAATACCCTGGACAGAGGAGCTACAGTCCGTAGGGTTTAGAGAGTTGAAGAGGATTGAGGCAACTTAACACACATGCATACATGTTTCATATGAGGGCCTTAGAGACTATGTCACTTCCAGCTTCTAATGAACATTTTTGGGCTGTGCCTGAATTTTTCTCGGCTCTATCATTTTCATATTTCCTTTTCCTCTGTTTGTTGGAACTCCTCTCTCTCTCTCTTTCTCTCTCGAGGTGTGTGTGATTTCATTTGTGCCTTACTAAGATAACCTAAAGTAAGCTCCTCCTCTCAAGATTCTTCACTTAATCATGTTTTCTTGGCAGATAAGTAATATTCAGGCTTCCCAGGTGGTACTAGTGGTAAAGAACCTGACTGACAATGCAGGAGACCTAAGAGACATGGGTTAGATTCCTGGGTTGGGAAGGTCCCTGGAAGAGGGCTTGGCAACACACTCCAATATTCTTGCCTGGAGAATCCCATGGACAAAGGAACCTGGTGGGCTACAGTCCATAAGGTCACAAAGAGTCAAATACTATTGAAGCAAAATAGCAGCAGCAAGGTAATATTCACAGGTTCAGGATATTGCAATATGGACATATTTTGGAGTGACTACTCAGCCTACCACATTACTTTTTGATTGTTTATATATTTTACTTTATTTTGGGCCCACATCTTAATTTATGAATGTGACTTAAGAGAGGTCAGTGCCATTGAAAGACATGTTTAATGTTACACATAGTTGTCCTACAAACAAGAGGCATGGATCCTCATACAGGGCTACAGGAAAAACACCAAGTTTTAGTTAGGAAGCAGAAGAAGGAGCTAAATCTAGTTTTAGGCTAGAACCTATGTTGGAGTTTCTGAGGAAAGGGTGAAAAGGGCAGGATGAAGAGTTTAAGATTAGCTAGTTTGAATAATTTCAGTAGGCTTTGGGCTATAAAGGGAGAACCTCTGCAATTGAGATTATTCTACCATTTGTGGATCACCTACCTGGGGCTATGAGTCTTGACTACATGGTGTCTCTGTCCCTCCACCCCTTCTTATTGTGGTTCCTTCTTTATATTTTGTTGTAGATTTCTTCTGCTGGTCTTCACGTTATTCTCGTCAGTAGTTATGCTATAAATAGTTACAAGTTTGGTGTGCCTTAGGAGGAGGTGAACTCAGATTCTTCCTACTCTGCCATTTTGTCCACTTATGAATTCTGACTGGCTTAGTCATCAGACAAATACTCAAGTGGACCCCAGGAAAGATTCTTGAGATCCTTTCTGGAATTCATTGTGTCCAGTGCTCTCATCCCTTAAATTCTAGGTGTATCAAGTTCTTTCAACTCAATCTCTTGTTTCCTCAAACGAATGAGACCATTTGTGTTTTCTCTGTTTGACTCTTATGAAATTAATGAAGTTAATGAAATTGCCTCTAGGCAGAAAATTGGGGTCATTTCAGCAGTCTTGCTTCCTTTTTCTCATTTATCATACCTATTATTGTTGTTGTTCAGTCGTGTCTGATTCTTTGCAACCCCATGGACTACAGCTTACCAGGCTTTCCTGTCCTTCACCATCTCCTAGAGTTTGCTCAAACTTATGTCCATTGAGTCAATGATTCCATCCAACCATCTCATCCCCTGTTAGCCCCTTCTCCTCCTGCCTTCAAACATTCACAGCATCAGGGTCTTTTCCAAGAGTCAGCTCTTTGTATCTGGTAGCCAAAATATTGGAGTTTCAGCTTCAGCATCAGTCTTTCCAATTAATCTTCAAGGCTGATTTTCTTCAGGATTGACTGGTTTGATCTCCTTGCAGTCCAAGGGACTCTAGAGTCTTCTCAAACACCACAGTTCAAAAACATCAGTTCTTCAGTGCTCAGCCTTCTTTATAGTCCAACTCTCACATTCATACATGACTACTGAAAAAAAATAGCTTTGACTGTAGTGAGAATTTCTAATAATGTACTTTTATAGCCTTGAGAAATTTCATAGAAATAGCACCTGGAGAAACTGCATATATCAAGAAACTGTTGATGATTATTTTTCATGTTTTTCTTAGAATAATAGCCTTGTTGCACACCCCAAGGCCAGACCCAGAAGGGAGTATGACTGGGATCAAAAAAGCATGGACTTTGGAACACTGGGTCGGCATTAGGTATGAACACTGCCTCCGCACTTGCAGACTGTTCCCGAGACTATCCCAGCAGGGAATGGCCTAGTGTAAAAACAAAGAGATCTGGACTACATCAGTGTAGTGTCTTAGGAAAGATAGATCATAGAAAGTTTTGTAGTCTGCAATTAGGAATAAAAGCTGAGCTCAGAGTGGACTTTGCACCTCAGTTCAATAGAGGCTGCAGGTCCCCTGACCCATTGCACCAGATTTCATGTTCTGTTTTCATTCTTGTCATTCACTCCTGGACTTTTAAGGCAACATTTGACTATACAGGCCTTTGTCGGCAAAGTAATGTCTCTGCTTTCTATTATGTTGGCCAGGTTGGTCATAGGATTCTTGCAAGGAGCAAGTGTATTTTAATTTCATGGCTACAGTCACCATTCACAGTGATTTTGGAGCCCAAGGAAATAAAGTTTGTCACCATTTCCATTGTTTCACCATCTAGTTGTTATGAAGTGAGGGCACTGGATGCCATGATCTTAGTTTGTGATGAGTTGAGTTTTAAGCCAGCTTTTTCACTCCCCTCTTTCACCTTCATCAAGAGGCTCTGTCATCCGCTTATCTCAGATTATTGATAGATCTCCTGGCAATCTTGACTCCAACCTGTGCTTCATCCAGCTGGCATTTAGTGTGATATAGTCTGCATATAATTTAAATAAGCAGGGTGACAATATACAGCCTTGACTTAACCGTTTCCAATTTTTAACCCATCAATTTTTCCATGTCTGGTTCTAACTGTTGTTTCTTGACCTGCATACAGGTTTTGCTGCTAAGTCGCTTCAATCGTGTCCGACTCTGTGTGACCCCACGGACTGCAGCCTACCAGGCTCCTCCGTCCACGGGATTTTCCAGGCAAGAGTACTGGAGTGGGCAAGAAAAGTGGTTTCATAGAATTTTCTATTCTCTTGAAGAATTTTCCAGTTTGTTGTGATCCACATAGTCAAAGGCCTTAATGTAGTCAATGAAGCAGAAGTTTTTCTGGATTTTTCTTGCTTTTTCTATGGTCCAACAGATGTTGGCAATTTAATCTCTGGTTCCTCTGTCTTTTCTAAATCCAGGTTGAATATCTGGAAGTTCTCAGTTCATGCACTGCTAAAGCTTAGCTTGAAGAACGTTGAGCATTACCTTGTTAGCATGTGAAATGAATATTATACTCCTGTATTATAAAATGCCTAAAAATGCTTGTCATATAGATTTACCATACACTTGGTCAATTTTTTAGTTTATTACAGAAAAAAATGTGTAAGTAGATTCTAGTTATGAACAGAAACTTCAGTTTAGTCAGTTCAGTTGCTCAGTAGTATCTGACTCTTTGCGAACCCATGAATCGCAGCACACCAGGCCTCCCTGTCCATCACCAACTCCCAGAGTTCACTCAGACTCACATCCATCGCGTCCGTGATGCTTTCCAGCTATCTCATCCTCGGTCATCCCCTTCTCCTCCTGCCACTGATCCCTCCCAGCATCAGAGTTTTCCAATGAGTCAACTCTTCGCATGAGGTGGCCAAAGTACTGGAGTTTCAGCTTTAGCATCATTCCTTCCAAAGAAATCCCAGGGCTGATCTCCTTCAGAATCTGGTTGGACCTCCTTGCAGTCCAAGGAACTCTCAAGAGTCTTCTCCAACACCAAAGTTCAAACACATCAATTCTTTGGTGCTCAGCCTTCTTGGCAGTCCAACTCTCACATCTATACATGACCACAGGAAAAACCATAGCCTTGACTAGACGGACCTTAGTCAGCAAAGTAATGCCTCTGTTTTTGAATATGCTATCTAGGTTGGTCATAACTTTTCTTCCAAGGAGCAAGCGTCCTTTAATTTCATGGCTGCAGTCTAGATTTCAAATTAAATAATTTTTTTTTCATCCATGACTAATAAGTCATTTTAGAATGTGTCCTATTCATAAGGTCCCAGCAAAATAGAAACAAACAACTATAGCAATTACTTTATCATTTAATTACAAGAAAAAAGAACCTTTAACTATATATATTTATTTCAATATATGTATGTGTGTTATATATATATTCCAGAGACAGAGAGAGAAATTATAGATGGAAAATATGGAGTTTGATGACTCCAGGGAAAATCTGTTGAAAACAGAGTAGAAATGGTATTCATTGGTTTCCTTTCCAATATCATTGTGTAACCATTAAAAAAGAAATGTGCATGTGTGGTCAGTCATATCTGACTCTTTGCAACCCCATGGACCTTAGCCCACCAGGTTCTTCTTTCCTTGAAATTTTCCATGCAAGAATATTGGAATAGGTTGCCATTTCCTCCTTCATAGGATCTTTCCAACCCAGTGATCCAATCTGAACCTCTTGCATCTCCTGACTTGGCTGATGGATTCTTTACCATTACACCAATTGGGAAGCCCATGAAAGAAAGTAGTGCTAACATTAATAAACAAACATCTCAAAAGAAACTGAAGATATTCTATTTTTACTTACTGAGTGTGTGAAATGGTATTTTCACAGCTTTCTAATGTTGTCATGATACTATATTACCATTTTAAATAAATATACATGCACATATTTTTATTTAAAACTTTTACACTAATAGTGTTGTATAACAATAAATTAGATATGTAATGTAAAGGCAAAGAAAGTTTTAAATAAAATAGCTATTTGTAACATGGTTATAACAGTCAGTGTTGATTTATGGAAGCTAAAATCACAGATGCTGAATTTAAAGTAGAAGTATATGTATTTATTTATTATTATCAATTTAGGTTTTTATTAGACACATAATATTATAGTTATCACTGAGAAAATTGCTGTTAACAATTAAGCTATTTTTTTTAGTTGTCAA
>SJYF01000353.1:2729919-2745760 GCA_006410515.1 Procapra przewalskii | reverse complement strand
ATATATCACCATTTTAATTGTAAAATTATTCCCCCAGTGACCAAATGAAAACCAAAAAACAAAAGTATAAACTAAATCAAAACAAAATTCATGACCCCAGAATAGTTGGTTAATGTGTACTACTTGAAGCAGTAGATCCCTCAAAATTAATCAGTATAAATCTCCCACCTGACAATTCTAAGTAATTATTTTTTTAAATTAGTGAAATAAATTTATTTCATAATGTTTTCAGACACTGGGAAATATTTGCATTCATTATATTATTAAATTTTTAACCATTTTATAAAGTAAATGGGCTTAGACGGTAAAGAATCTGCCTGCAATGCAGGAGACCAGGGTTCAGTCACTTGGTTGGGAAGATACCCTGGAGAAGGGAATGGCTGCCCACAGCAATATTCTTTCCTGGAAACTTCCATGGACAGAGGAGACTGGTAGGCTACAGTCCACAGGGTCACATAGAGTCAGACACAACTGAGCAGCTAACACTACTACCACTAAAAAATGAAGTCGCTCAGTCGTGACCGATTCTTTGCGACCCCATGGACTGTAGCCTATCAGATTCCTCTGTCCATGGGATTTTCCAGGCAAGAGTGCTGGAGTGGATTGCCATTTTCTTCTCCAGGGGATCTTCCCGACCCAGAAATTGAACTCAGGTCTCCCGCATTGCAGGCAGACGCTTTACCATCTGAGCCAGCAGGTAAGCCCACTACCACTACTGTAAGGCAAATATTACTCTCTTTAAGGAGAGGAAATTAAGGAGTATAGATACACTGCTTATTTTGTAGTTTAAAAGTGGTAGAGACAAGTCTATTCATTTCCTAAGCAAATTGAATTCTTCCTCAGTCATCTAATTATGAGACATATTAAGTACACTCCAGTACTTATACTAAGTATGCATATCATTTTACATTTATTTGTAGATAATTATTAACTTAGGGAATAAAATACATTCATTCATTTTTGGCTTTTGATTTTTTGTGATTCTCTGTGATTTTTGCAATCAATTTTCTGGAATCATACCTATTTCTTTAGAAAAATACTGAAACAAGAGAAAAACAAAATTCTCTCCATTCCTTACTATTTCCTTCCCTTCCTTCCTTCTTTTCTCTCATTCTCTTCCTTCTTTCTTTTCTTACTTTCTTCCTTCTTTTCCTTTCCCTCTTTCCTTACTCACGTTTCCCCTCTTATCATCTTTCTCATTAACATTCTCTTATTTTGTTAATTGTAAATATCATAAAATAGTAATACAGTGTTTCCCTTGAGCTAATAACATATTTGGAGAGAAAAACTGTACAAATATTTTATAAATCATAATCTACAAAAGCATAATAAAGTATAATTAGGATAGCCTGGTAGTATTTCATGGATAGGATATATGGAACAGAACTGAGACATTATACATGTTCATATATTTTTTAAAAAATGACTTAGATAGATAAAATAAATTTGGGGGGAGTAAGGAGATCAGGGAGAAGGAAATGGCAACCCACTCCAGTGTTCTTGCCTGGAGAATCCCAGGGATGAGGGAGCCTGTTGGGCTGCCGTCTATGGGGTCGCACAGAGTCGGACACGACTGAAGCGACTTAGCAGCAGCAGCAGCAGCAGCAGCAGCAAGGAGATCAGCTTGATATTTCTTTGGAAGGAATGATGCTAAAGCTGAAACTCTAGTACTTTGGCCACCTCATGCGAAGAGTTGACTCATTGGAAAAGACTGATGCTGGGTAGGATTGAGGGCAGGAGGAGAAGGGGACAACAGAGGATGAGATGGCTGGATGCCATCACTGACTCGATGGTCGTGAATCTAAATGAACTCCGGGAGTTAGTGATGGATAGGGAGGCCTGGCATGCTGCGATTCATGGTGTAGCAGAGTCGGACACGACTGAGCCACTGAACTGAACTGAAGGTAGTTAGAGCTTCACTGGTGGCTCAGTTGGTTAAAGAATTTGCCTGCAATGCAAGAGACCCAGGTTCAGTCCCTGGTTCAGGAAAAACCCCTGGAGAAGGAAATGCAACCCACTCCAGTATTCTTGCCTGGGAAATCCCATGGACAGAGAAGCTTAGCAGGCTACGGTACATGGGGTCACAAGAGTTGGACATGACATAGCAACAAAACCACTAGCAAAGATAGATTATTTAATTAATCTAGCTGGAAATTTTTTCCTCTAAAAAAAGTTAAAACTCTATTTCTGTTTAAACTAGATTACAAAATAATTTTTTAATACATTTAACTATAATATATAGGCAAATGAGAATTCTTTAAAATTTTCAGAAGAAAATATGAGGGCTATGTTTATGCCTTCACAGTATGAAAGGAATTTAAAACAAAAGAAGAAAGGTGAAGTCATTAAGAACATTGTAAAAAAAAATGTAATCATGATGAAGTTAAAGATATCTGTAGAGTGCATAAAGTCAAAACACTAGTCATAAATTTTGAGAAAAGAGTTACAGCACAAAACTATAGGTAAAAATTATATCAATAATAAAATAAACCTCTGAATAAACTAAGAAATAAAAAAGAAAAGTTAGTAGAATATGGGTAAAATCTATGAACAATCACATCATAGAAAATACTTGAATAACCAACAAATGTATTTAAATACTCTCAGTATTATTAGCAATAAGAGTTTAAAAACTAGAAAAAAACAGCATTGAGATATCCTAGTGAATCCATAAATTGGAGAAATATGTTTTAACAATTATATAAGGACCGGCAAATATGTAGAGACAAATGAACAATTATATCCTGCTAATACAGTCCATAGTGTTGGAAAGAGTCAGACATGACTGAAGTGACTTAACACATACCCGCACACACATATGCACACACACACACACACACACAATGAGAAATAAACTGAGTAAACTAATTTGGAAAATAATATAAAATTGTCCAGTAAAACTGAAGATGCACATCCTCAATCTTCTGTAATTCTGCTTCCATATATATCACGTGGAAAAAATATTGCATATGTTCATAGGAAGATGCTCCTGGAAGATAAGATAGAAGGTCTCCTTATCAACAGTTTGGACAGTTTACAAAGACACAGATCTTTTTGTCTAGACACACTTAGCTTCACTGTGAGTGATAGCTGTCTGGGGCTCCCTGGGAGCCATTTCTTACGCCTCTTCACACTGGTTTTCATATTTTTATGTTACTTAGTAATATCTAAAACTATTAGTGGAATATCATAAAGATTTTTCTTTGTCAAAGAAACTGTTTTTTGCTCTCTATTGTCATTACAAGTTGGAGAAGGCAATGGCACCCCACTCCAGTACTCTTACCTGGAAAATCCTATGAATGGAAGAGCCTGGTAGGCTGCAGTCCATGGGGTCGCTAAGAGTCAGACACGACTGAGTGACTTCACTTTCACTTTTCACTTTTGTGCATTGAAGAAGGAAATGGCAACCCACTCCAGTGTTCTTACCTGGAGAACCCCAGGGATGGGGGAGCCTGGTGGGCTGCTGTCTATGGGGTCGCACAGAGTCGGACACGACTGAAATGACTTAGCAATCATTGCAAGTAATGCTCTGTTTATGCTAATCAGAGAGCTTCCCTCCTAGTTCAGTTGGTAAAGAATCTGCATGCAATGCAGCGGACCTGAGTTAGATCACTGGGTTGGGAGGTGGAGAAGGAAATGGCAACCTATTGCAGTATCCTTGCCTGGAGAATCCCATGGACAGAAAAGCCTTGCAGGCTACAGTTCATAGGGTTGCAAGAGTCGGACACAACTTAGTGACTAAATCACCATCATCATGATAATCAGAAGCCAGAGAATTGGAATCTGTCTGCTTCAGTGTGAAAGTGAAGGCTTTAGTCCCTCAGTTTTGCCTGACTCTTTGCGAACCCATGGACTGCAGACTGCCAAGCTTCTCTCTCCATGGGATTTTCCAGGCAAGGATACTGGAGTAGTTTGCTATTTCCTTCTCCAGGGGATCTTCCTGAATTAGGGATAGAACTCCTGTCTCTTGCTCTGCAGGCAAATTCTTTACTGAGAAGTCTGCTTCAGAATGACAGGTAACTGTTAAAGGAAGCTAATCATTAAAAATATAATACTGGACATTCAAAACAACTGTGATTATCTAGTCATAATGATTTTCAAACTATGATTAATAGATACTTAAGGATTCCTTTGGGATATGTTAGGAAGTGACTGCTAGTTTTGTGTGGCAAATGTACTTTCAAATGTCTGATATATTTGAATTTCATATTTTGAAAAGGTTGTTGAACAAAGTTTTAAAACCACTAATCCACTTAACTCACTCTTTATGTTTGTGAGAAAACTAATAGGATCAAAGAGACATGAATAAAAATTAAGTTTATCTGGATTTCCAGATGGAGTAAGGAGAACAATCATATAACACATACTTCACAGAAATGTGATTCTTTAATCCATAGAAACAAAGTAAGGATGTTTCCTTACTTATTTAATTGTCATAGACAAGAGAATTTAAATTTATTTTTAATCCCCAAAGGAAAGTAAGCTACACATGGATTGAAATTTTCCTAATCATCAATAGCAGATGTACAGTATTTGACAGTGACGATCAAATCCTGAAAGATGATGCTGTGAAAGTGCTGCCCTCAATGTGCCAGCAAATTTGGAAAACTCAGCAGTGGCCACAAGGCTGGAAAAGGTCAGTTTTCATTCCAATTTCAAAGAAAGGCAATGCCAAAGAATGCTCAAATACCACAAAATTGCACTCATCTCACATGCTAGTAAAGTAATGCTCAAAATTCTTCAAGCCAGGCTTTAGCAATACGTGAACCATGAACTCTCTGATGTTCAAGCTGGTTTTAGAAAATGCAGACGAACCAGAGATCAAATTGCCAACATCCGCTGGATCATGGAAAAAGCAAGAGAGTTCCAGAAAAACATCTATTTCTGCTTTATTAACTATGCCAAAGCCATTGACTGTGTGGAACACAATAAACTGTGGAAAATTCTGCAAGAGTTGGAAATACCAGACCACATGACCTGCCTCTTGAAAAATCTGTATGCAGGTCAGGAAGCAGCAGTTAGAATCGGACATGGAACAACAGTCTGGTTCCAAATAGGAAAAGGAGTACCTCAAGACTGTATATTGTCACCCTGCTTATTTAACTTATATGCAGAGTACATCATGAGAAATACTGGACTGGAAGAAACACAAGCTGGAATCAAGATTGCTGGGAGAAATATCAATAACTGCAGATATGCAGATGACACTACCCTTATGGCAGAAAGTGAAGAGGAGCTAAAAGCCTCTTGATGAAAGTGAAAGAGGAGAGTGAAAAAGTTAGCTTAAAACTCAACATTCAGAAAACAAAGATCATGGCATCTAGTCGTATCACTTCATGGGAAATAGATGGGGAAACAGTGACAGACTTTATTTTGGGGGGCTCCAAAATCACTGACGATGGTGATTGCAGCCATGACATTAAAAGATGCTTACTTACTCCTTGGAAGAAACGTGTTGACCAACCTAGATAGTATATTCAAAAGCAGAGACCTTACTTTGCTGACTAAGGTCTGTCTAGTCAAGGCTATGGTTTTTTCCTGTGGTCATGTGTGGATGTAAGAGTTGAACTGTGAAGATGGCTGAGCACCGAAGAATTGATGCTTTTGAACTGTGGTGTTGGAGAAGACTCTTGAGAGTCCCTTGGACTGCAAGGAGATCCAACCAGATTCTGAAGGAGATCAGCCCTGGAATTTCTTTGGAAGGAATGATGCTAAAGCTGAAACTCCAGTACTTTGGCCACCTCATGGGAAGAGTTGACTCATTGGAAAAGACTCTGATGCTGGAAAAGATTTGGGGCAGGAGGAGAAGGGGACTACAGAGGATTAGATGGCTGGATGCCATCACTGACTCGATCGACGTAAGTCTGAGTGAACTCCAGAAGTTGTTGAAGGACAGGGAGGCCTGGCGTGCTGCGATTCATGGGGTAGCAAAGAGTCGGACACGACTGAGCCACTGAACTGACTGAACTGAACTGATTACCCAATGGCACCCCACTCCAGTACTATTGCCTGGAAAATCCCATGCATGGAGGACCCTGGTAAGCTACAATCCATGGGGTCACTAAGAGTTGGGCACAACTGAGTGACTTCACTTTCAGTTTTCATTTTCATGCATTGGAGAAGGAAATGGCAACCCACTCCAGTGTTCTTGCCTGGAGCATCCCAGGGACAGAGGAGCCTGGTAGGCTGCCATCTATGGGGTCTCACAATGATTGACGCTACTTAGCAGCAGCAGCATTGCCCTATCATTGGGATTTAAGCATCGACTAACAAACACTTGGTACATATATGATGTATGATAAATTTTATGATAGTGTAACTATGTTAAAATTTGCATCTACATTTTCCCCAGGTAAAATGCGTTTTTCTAATAGCAGAAATATACTTTAATATTCTGTCATATCATGGAAAATATTCTTGTGTTCTTCCAAGGTTGAAGAAAAATATCATATTAAGTGAATTTTTTGTGCAATGATTGAAATTATTTGAATATCTTTCTGAATTATCTTACCTTAATTAATACATGTACATATTTTTAAAATGTCTAATCCTCCAAATTATTCTACTGAATTTCTTTTTTCTTAAGCCAACATTCTCAGCATACAATTTTTCTACTCAGAAACATTAAACGATTCAATAGTGCAGACAAAAAGCTCAAATTACTTCCTGTTGCATTTAAGGTCTGCCACTGGAAAATTACTATTCTAAAAATATTTACCACTAATTATCAGCATGAATACTTTACTCCCATACAATGACCCACCCATAATCTCTGACATAAATGTTGCTCTTGTTAGTTTCTCTATTTTTTATCTCTGTCACTTACTAATTTCAGTCTCTACCTCCATCTCTAACTCTACCTCAGTTTCTATATCTAACTTTCTTACTTTGTATTTCTACTACCGAGAAATACAAAAGATTCTGCTTTTCTCAGTCTCTTTTGTCATTTCCTATTTCCCTACCTGGAATTCCTTCTTGTTCTTTTCTAGATATGCATTTCTTCTATTATTTTGGTTAAGTGGTGTTTTATTTCCATGCTTTGAATGGCACCTAAATGTTGATGTATAACAAATATATTTCAAGCTATGACATCACTATAAACTCAATCTTCTAATTGTTTTCACAATTATCTCATTAAAGTTAGAATTTATACTGCTACACTCTTGATTTTCTTTCCCCAGAAATGGTTCATCATATTTATTCCCTTTCTCTGAAAAAGAATCACCACACAATCATTTTCTAAAGTCAGATACCTATAATTCACGTTTCATCACAATCCAACCTCTAGCTTTATGTAAACTACATTTATCTCCAAAATATATTTAAATCTATCCACTTTTGTATATTATACTCCCTTTGATATCCTTGTGCAAGTAACTTCTGTTGTTATTAAATAGACTTATTTCTAGAAGTTTTATGAAGCTATAATATAAATAGCATAAGATTCACTAATTTTAAGTGTACAGTTTTTAGTAAAGTTACAGAGTTCTAAAAGCACCACCACAATTCAGTTTTAAACATTTCCATCACTTCTTAACTTCCCCTGTATCTTTTAGAAATCAATTTCCAATAGATACAGGGTAGCTTCTACCCAGCTCCAGCTAACTACTGATCTACTTTCTGTTTCTATAGAATTATCTTTCTTTGACATTCAACATGAACAAGATTATATGCTTTGTGTCTGACACTTCATGTATCATATTTTGTTCAAGTTCCTCCATGTTTTGTGTTCATTTTTATTGCAAATAGTATTCTCCTGATGGCTGTATCACATTTTGGCTGAATATTTGAATAATATCCAGTAGTCAGTTTTGGCTGCTATGAAAATCTATGCGTAATTTGAACAATACTACTATAAGTATTCATCTGTAATTTCTTTGTGTGTTTACTCAGATTCCTAGGAATTAAATTGCTGGATAGTAAGGGAAGATTAAATATATTTTTAAATTTATTGACAAAATAGTTTCCCAAGTGGCTACACCATTTACATTCCAACCAAAATTACATGAGTGATCCAAGTTGTTTACCTTCATACTGACATTTGATTAATGTTGCTGTGGGTTGAAGTGTGTCCTCCCAAAAAAGATAGTTGGAGTTCTCTAACCCCCAGTACATCAAAATGTGAGCAGATTTTGAAATAAAGTATTTATTAGGATAATCAGGTTAAAATGAGGTTATAGAGTGAGTTGTAACTCAATATTAATGATATCTTTATAAAAAGGGAAATTTTGACACAAAAAGACGAATATGAGTAGAACACATGAAAATGAAGGCAGAGATCTGAAACCAAGGAGAGATATTGACAATAGAAACTTTCCTTACAAACATCAAAGAAGCCAACACTGTTGAAACAATGCTCTCATATTTGTAGCCTCCAAAACTGTTAGAAAATAACTTTCTTTTGCTTAACCTCCTAGTTTGTTATGCTTTGGTATGGCAGCCCTAATGAACTAATACAAGGAATCATTTTTATTACAGACAGTATAGTGGGTTTTTGATGGTAGCTTATTGTGGCTTCACTTTCAACTGTATTTTTGAACTTCACTTTTCATGTATTTATTACATACTTATATAATTCTTTAGTGAAATATGTATACAATATTTGACTACTTGAAAGTTGACTTTGTCCTATTATTGAATTGGTTTATTTCTTTTAAATTGGGATACAAGTCTTTTCTTAGATATATATCTGCAATTATTTTCTTTTAGTCTATAGCTTGAATTTTCATATTCTTAATGATGGTATTTTTGTTAATTATTTATTTTTTTTTAGTTTTTTAAATAGCTTTATTGAATTTTAATCACTGTATGATAAGCTGGTCTTATATATAATGTATCATTTTATAAGTCTGAGTATGTTAGCAACCAAGAAACAATCAAGATGTTTAACTTATGCATCATTCCCAAGAGACTCATTGTAATTCTTTCACTTCTTGGTCCTGCAACAACCCAGGACAAGTATTGAACTGGTTTCTATTACCACACATAATTTTATATTTTTTAGAATATAATAGGAAACAGTGACAGACTTTATTTTCAATTCAATTCAGTTCAGTTGTGTTTGACTCTCCACGACCCCATGAATCGCAGCAAGCCAGGTCTCCCTGTCCATTGCCAACTCCCAGAGCTCACTCAAAGTCATGCGCATTGAGTCAGTGATGCCGTCCAGCCATCTGAACCTCTGTCTTCCCCTTCTCCTCTTGCCCCGAATTCCTCCCAGCATCAGGGTCTTTTCCAGTGAGTCAACTCTTCCCATGAGGTGGCCAAAGTATTGGAGTTTCAGCCTCAGGATCAGTCCTTCCAATGAACACCCAGGACTGGTCTCTTTTAGGAGGGACTGGTTGGATCTCAGTGCAGTACAAGGGACTCTCAAGAGTCATCGCCAATACCATAGTTCAAAAGCATCAACTCTTTGGCACTCAGCCTTCTTCACAGTCCAACTCTCACATCCATACATGACCATTGGAAAACCATAGCCTTGACTAGACGGACATTTGTTGGCAAAGTAATATCTCTGCTTTTTAATATGCTGTCTAGGTTGGTCATAACTTTCCTTCCAAGGAGTAAGCGTCTTTTAATTTCATGGCTGCAATCACCAGCTGCTGTGATACTGGAGAACAAAAAAAAAAGTCTGACACTGTTTCTACTGTTTCCCTATCTATTCCCATGAAGTAAAAGACCATATTTTATTTTGGGGGCTTCAAAATCACTGCAGATGGTGACAGCAGCCACGAAATTAAAAGACGCTTACTCCTTGGAAGAAAAGTTATGACCAACCTAGACAACACATCAAAAAGCAGAGACATTACTTTGCCAACAAAGGTCAGTCTAATCAAAGCTATGGTTTTTGCAGTAGTCATGTATGGATGTGAGAGTTGGAGTATAAAGAAAGTTGAGCACCAAAGAATTGATGCTTTTGAAGTGTGGTGTTGGAGAAGACTCTTGAGAGTCCCTTGGACTGCAAGGAGATCCAACCAGTCCATCCTAAAGGCAATCAGTCCTGAATATTCATTGGAAGGAGTGTTGCTCAAGATGAAACTCCAGATGGTTACCTAATGAGAAGAACTGACTCATCTGAAAAGATCCTGATGCTGGAAAATATTGAAGACAGGAGGAGAAGAGGATGACAGAGATGATTTTGTCAGAAGGGATTCAGTGGACATGATTTTGAGTGAACTCCAGGAATTGATGATGGACAGAGAGGCCTGGCGTGCTGTAGTCTATGGGGCTGCAAAGAGTTGGACACAAATGAGTGACTGAACTGACTGAACTGAGAATAAAATATAAAGTGAATGATAAAGTGTTTTTGCAGGGAAAGATTGAGATTTCTATCATTTATTATATTTATTTTGAGATTGTCAATATTGTTGAATTTATTGGTAGCTTTTATTATGAAGTTGTATTCCAGTGAACAAGTATACCATACCATAACATGTTTACAACTTATATGGTAGTGGTCCCCAATTAGTAATATGTTGGTTAAGGGATTCTCTTGGAATTAAAAAAGATAAAATAAAATAAAAGGACTTTGATTTACAGTGTTTGCTGGTTTTTGTATTGTAAATGTTCCCAATGTGGTTGATTTCAACTACCCTGTAAAATTCCCAAACAGCTTTCTCAAACTAGTAGTTGCCTATACCATACCAATGTACACTTCCAACTCAGCCCATTTGTTCAAGATATACATGGTCCCCAATTCCAGCTCTAGCATAGCCCCAGTGTGATTCAAGCTAAGCAGCAGATCATACACCGTTACTGATCATATTAATTCAGCCTACATACTCCAGATTCTACTTGAGGGGACTTTGGCTGTTGGCTTCTAAGAAGGAAGTTTCTCCCTTTTTGGAGAAGTTATTTAAAAGTTACACTTTGCGCATAGCTAAATTTATAAAAAGAAAACATAAAAACTCTTGAAAACTGCAGATAACCAAGCTTAAACAAGAGAGCATGAAAAGATAAAATAACTAAATGTGTCCTTGAAGAAAACACACATTTTACTTTTCCATAATTTTCAAATATGTGCACCAATAACTTGCTGCTATTGCTTGTGGTTGCTTGGGGTGAGATCTGTGACACTTTCAAGTGACAATTTTCTAAATGGTATAGTGACAAATTCTAAGATAGTTTTGAAGTATAATGCTGATACTATTGACTATCCTTAGAGGCTCAGTAAAACCTGGATATGATATCATTACGGAGGTTTTTTTTAATGGTATAACATTTTTTGATGGAAGATTTTAAGACACAAAGTTTGGAATTGAAAAACTCATTTCTCTTATAAAATCTGGCTCTTGCATTTGAAGGCTTGGTTTTCCAGATCAGTGTTTTTAAAGTGAGTTTCATTTATTTTGAAATTATAAACCTAAGAATTTTACTTTTTTCTATAGCAAGTCTCAAGTTCAGAGACTATATTTAATTGAGCAAGGTTTTCTTAAGAAGGAAGAACTGTGAACTGTGGTGTTGGAGGAGACTCTTGGAAAACACTTGGACTACAAGGAGATCCAACCAGTCCATCCTAAAGGAAATTAGTCCTGAATATTCATTGGAAGGACTGATGTTGAAGCTGAAACTCCAACACTTTGGCCACCTGATGTGAAGAACTGACTCATTTGAAAAGACTCTGATGCTGGGAAAGACTGAAGGTGGGAGGAGAAGGGGACAATGGAGAATGAGATGGTTGGATGGCATCACCGACTCAATGGACACGAGTTTGAATAAACTCCAGGAGTTGGAGATGGACAGAGAAGCCTGGCATGCTTCAGTCCATGGGGTCACAAAGAGTCAGACACAACTGAGCGACTGAACTGAATTGAATTGAATTCTAAGTTATATTGCCAATGGAATAAAATATAAAACCTATATAATAGTATTTCTACATACAAAAATTTATAGAATGATTAGTATAATGAAGAAATACATAAATATAATAAAAAAAAGTGCAAACGTGTGTGTATAGAGATGAGAGATGTCAAAGAGTAAAAAGTGGCCTACAGCTTACAAAACAGGAAATACTTACAGACCACTACATTTTAATTAATTATTTATAATTAATTGTGACTTAGTTAACTAATTTAATGTGACTTTTCTTCATTATCCTCTTCATTGTGGCTCTTCTTTCCATCAGTACTAGCTGCTTTCCATTATTCTGCGTTTTTTTCCTCAAAGCGCTCACTTCGCATTCATGGCAAAATACCTCGGAGTCTGGGCTCAGTGAAAGTGAATGATCTTATATGAGTTTCCTACTACAGTAATAAGTTACCACAAAGCTGGTGGCTTAAAATATTATTATCTTACAGTTTTGGAAGCCAGAAGTCTGAAATCTCTCTTGATTGATTGAAATCAAAGGGTAACCAAGGGCTGTTTTATCCTGAAGACTCTGAAAGAAGAATCCATTTCCTCAACTTTACCAGTTTCTAGAGGCCAACTGCATTCCTTGGTTCATGGCCCCTTCCTCCATCTTCAGGGTTATCAGTGAGCATAATCACATCTCTTTCTCTGGTTCTGCTGCCTGTCCTCATGTTGCCTTTTTTTTAAAATTCTGATCCTCCTGCCTTCCTTCTAGAAATACCCTGTGATTACCTTAGGCTCTTTAAGATAATCATCTCATCTAAATGTTCACAATCATGCTTGCAATACCTACGGTGGTATAGCTGCAGTTTTCAAAGATTAGGGTATAGACATCCTTGGGTATCATCTATTCAGCCTATCATAGATACCAAGGTATTACACCTTCTTTATTTCATCTGAACTCTTAAGAAAAATTTATCCTATCAAACTATATCAATGTTCACTAAACTCAAGTAATTTTTAGTTTTCTTACTTACTGTTTACCCAAATGCTCTCTAGTTTTCAAGATTGTTTGTATTATCTTTTCTAATAACGCTTTTCTCAATGGATTTTTCTCCCTTTTGAAGACATATAGTGCTTATTACATTCACTTAATCTTAATCATCCATTATCTTGAATTGCTATTTATATTTTTAACTTTCATTTTCAAATCCATTGTGCACTGCTTAGAAAAACTTTAAGATTTTTTTTTTCACATTTGCTTTTTAACTTTAATATAGTACTATGTACAAATTAGGTATTAGTTTTTTGGCTTCCCAGGTGACTCAGTGGTAAAGAATCTGCCTGCCAAGCAAGAGTAGCAGTTTAGATCCTTAGGTCAGGAAGATTAACCCCAGTATTCTTGCCTGAAAAATCCCATGAACAGAGGACTGGTGGGCTACAGTACATGGGGTTACAAGAGTCAGACGTGACTAAGCAATCAAGCACTGACACTGAGGTGTTGCTTATTACTTGTTACATTTTGACTGTGTGTGTGTGTGACATAAATAAAGAAAAATTAGCTGCTTATTTATATACAGTTAAATTAACTGTATATTAAGAAATAATATAATTAAGTCTAACCCACTGCATTAAAGTGAAAACTTTATTTTTCATTGCATCTCTTATAATCAATTTTCTTATACTAACAAAGTAGCATACATTTGTAGCTGCCAAAATGTAGGCAGCAGATTTTATAGTACACAGAATCTGGTGAATTAACTTTCATAGAGTACTAGGGTTTATAAAATAGCCTTTGAATAGTATGAAATTCCTTTATTCAACATATCTAATTATGACAGTATGATTATTATTTTTAAGAAAATCATCTGCATGTTCTTTTTGTCATTTTACCCACATTGTGTATGTGTTCTTTTTATATTAAAATATGACTTTATCTAGTTATGTATGCTAATAATATCAAACTGAAATGATATTTTTGCTAGTTTCAAGAAGATTTATACAAATAAAATTGTATCTCAGTAAAATAAATATTATATTTTATGATCAGCAAAATAAAAATTTTGAGTCACTTGTGTTAAGCAAATTTTTGAACATTCCCTAACCATTTTTTTTAGCAAATTTAAATTAAAAGAACTTTTAAAGTAAGACTACTTATTTCTCACTGTTGTATCCATGTGAATCTTATCTAAATGTTATCTTCCAGGACCATTTTACAGCCATAAGAATTCCCTTTAAAACATAGTGTTTTTTTTTTTTCCCCTAAATATTCAATCCTCATTTCTCTTGATATCATTAACATAAGTTTCTAAATACTTAAATGTGGCTGAATACTTCAAAAAGATAAAGTTCAATTATACTTCAATGTGGATAAACACTTCAGTCTGAAGAATCAGGCATCCCCTGAAGAGGCCTGGGGATAAAGAGGTAAGTTAATAGCTTTGAACAATTATCTACTTATTTTATACATAAAATGTACAGCACACAAATAATTTGAACTCTGATCTCTTAATATGAGAGTTTAGTTAACCCACCACACTGACTACACAAATCTCCTGCAACTGGAATACACTAGAGAGAATACTACAGAAATGCATATTATAGTGATTTGCTGTCAAGCAAAGGGAAGGTTTCCTCAGTTTCATCCATGTAACCACACGGTATTATGCATGTGGGTCCTTTTTAGCATTTTTGCCATCTGAAATAAACATGAAGGCAACTCCCATAAAAATGATTTTTTTTAAGAATATGCTTATCATAAACCAGCATACTATATATAGCATATTGGAGAGGAAGCATGGGTTTCATTTCCAGTAAGAATGGAATAATCTACTCTGCCTTATTATATTTATGCTAAGCTTGTAGAAAATATAGGAGTTACTTTTATAGTGTTGATTAGGGTAGGAGATGGAAAGAGGAAAAGAATCGTTTATAGACCTTCAGAATTTGATATCATTGTGCTGAAAACTGTCCTTGAACAAAGTCTGCCTTACCATCTTTAACAAACGTCATTGAATACTTTTTTTTTTTTTTTAGCAGTGTTAGCTGTTAAGTGAAGAAGGAGAAAAGACTATTTCGTAGAGAATAAAATGTTTAAAGGACAGAAGTGAAAGGGAACTTGGTGAACTCATCAAAAGAGAGTCGAGGAAAATATTAAGAAGTGAAAATTGCCAAAAGAACCAAAAGTTGAATAACATCATGTTATGTTAAGGAGCTGGAAATAGATTCTAAAGCATAAAATTGAAAGGTTTTATGCAAATTTATATATAACGCCACATATGTTTCAACATACCCTCTACCTTTTGATGGGCATTGCAATTGTCCCAAGACTGTATCCAACTCCTACAGTTTTTAGTGTTCACAGTTAAGAATCTAAACAGTCACATTAGTCATTGCCTTTCAAGATATACATTTAAAAACTGTCATGTATGTTTGAGTTTCATCTCCAATATATTTGTTGCTCTGTAAAATAAGTATTAGTTACCTAGTACTGTTAAACAAAGTAACACAAACTAGGGAGCTAAAAAAAAGAAATTTATTGTCCATAGTTCTAGAGGCTAGCAGTCTGAAATAAAGGTGTTAACAGGGCCATGTTCCCTGTGAGATTTGTAGAGGAATCCTTCTACACCTGTTTCTAGCTGCTAGTGATTTTTCAGCAATCTTTGATGTTCCTTGACTTATAGCCATATGATTGCAATTTCTGTCTTCATAATCACATGGTGTTCTCCAAGTGTAACTTTGGGTCTTCTAATGGTTACATTCTTCTAAGGACACTACTCATACTGGATTAGTGCCTACCTTGTTCCAGTGTGAACTCAACTAATCACATCTTCAAATAGCCTAATTTCATATAAATTACATTTAATCCGTGTCAAGGTACTTTGTGCTAGGGCTCCAAAATACCTTAAAAAAAACCCTTTATTTTATATACCAACATATCTTTTAAGTGGATACAATTCAATCCATAGCAGTAAGACAATTATATCTATTCACATTATTCTTGATTTACTGTGACTATAATAGCAATTGTATAGACATATCAAGTTATGATTTC
>SJYF01000353.1:2707383-2718698 GCA_006410515.1 Procapra przewalskii | reverse complement strand
CACGAATAAAGTCTGACACTGTCTCCACTGTTTCTCCATCTATTTCCCATGGGCCCAGATGCCATGATCTTCATTTTCTGAATGTTGAGCTTTAAGCCAACTTTTTCACTCTCCTCTTTCACTTTCATCAAGAGGCTTTTTAGTTCCTCTTTACTCTCTGCCATAAGAGTGGTGTCATCCACATATCTGAGGTTACTGATATTTCTCCTGGCAATCTGGATTCCAGTTTGTGCTTCTTCCAGCCCAGCGTTTATCATGATGTACTCTGCATATAAGTTGAATAAGCAGAGTGACAATATACACCCTTGAAGTACTCCTTTTCCTATTTGGAACCAATCTGTTGTTTTATGTCCAGTTCTAACTGTTGCTTCCTGACCTGCATATGAGTTTCTCAAGAGGCAGGTGAGGTGGTTTGATATTCACATCTCTTGAAGATTTTTCCAGTTTATTGTGATCCACACAGTCAAAGGCTTTGGCATAGTCAATAAAGCAGAAGTAGATGTATTTCTGGAACACTCTTGCTTTTTCCATGATCCTGAGGATTTTGGTAATTTGATCTCTGGTTCCTCTGCCATTTTTAGAACCAGCTTAAACATCTGGAAGTTCCTGATTCATGTATTGCTGAAGGATGGCTTGGAGAATTTTGAGCATTACTTTACTAGCAGTTCAGTAGTTTGAGCATTCGTTAGCATTGCCTTTCTTTGGAACTGGAATGAAAACGGACATTTTCCAGTCCTGTGGCCACTGCTGAGTTTTCCAAATTTGCTGGCATACTGAGTGCAGCACTTTCACAGCATCATCTTTCAGGATTTGTAATAGCTCAACTGGAATTCCATCACCTCCACCAGCTTTGTTCATAGTGATGCTTTCTAAGGCCCACTTGACTTCACATTCCAGGATATCTGGCTCTAGGTGAGTGATCACACTATCATGATTATCTTGGTCATGAAAATCTTTTTGTACAGTTCTTCTGTGTATTCTTGCCACCTCTTCTTAATACCTTCTGCTTCTGTTAGATCCATACCATTTATGTCCTTTATCTTTGCATGAAATGTTCCGTTGGTATCTCAAATTTTCTTGAAGAAAACTCTGGTTTTACCAGAGTTCTTAATACCTTCTGCTTCTGTTAGATCCATACCATTTATGTCCTTTATCTTTGCATGAAATATTCCCTTGGTATCTCTAATTTTCTTGAAGAGAATTCTGGTCTTACCCATTTTGTTGCTTTCCTTTATTTCTTTGCATTGATCACTGAGGAAGGCTTTCTTATATCTTTGCCATTCTTTGGAACTCTGCATTCAGATGCTTATCTCTTTCCTTTTCTCCTTGCATTTTGCTTCTCTTCTTTTTACAGTTATTTGTAATGCCTCCCCAGACAGCCATTTTACTTTTTTGCATTTCTTTTCCATGGGGATGGTCTTAATCTCAGTCTCCTGTACACTGTCACAAATCTCCATCCATAGTTCATCAGGCACTCTATATATCAGATCTAGTCCCTTAAATCTATTTCTCACTTCCACTGTATAAGCATAAGGGATTTGATTTGTTCTATTTTAGAACTTTATATTTAATTCCATGTTATTTTTCCCAAACTTTTTACCAAACTGACTTTTACACTGAATGCATATCTAATACTAGACTATTTTGGTTTATTAAATCCCACAACCTCAACTTGTTTCTAAATTATATTTAAATTCAGCAAATTATGTAAATGTAGCAAAGCATTGGTTAATTCATTTAGCTTTCTTCCTTTTCTTAATTTGGTAACATTTCAATCATAATTTGACTGGTTTTCCAAAATACAATCAGCACATCCTTGACTTTTCTAAGGTTGCATCTATAATTATTGTAGCATATAATTCACAAAAGTCAAGTATGCTTGACTTTCATTGAGTTAATCAATAGGCTTGAATGAACACAAGCTATAATTATAAGAACTTAATGGGCTTTTAGCTATATGTTGAATAAGAATAATGTAAAGGAGATCCAACCAATCCATTCTGAAGGAGATCAGCCCTGGGATTTCTTTGGAAGGACTGATGCTAAAGCTGAAACTCCAGTACTTTGGCCACCTCATGTGAAGAGTTGACTCATTGAAAAAGACTCTGATGGTGGGAGTGACTTGGGGCAGGAGGAGAAAGGGACGGCAGAGGATGAGATGGCTGGATGGCATCACTGACTCGATGGATGTGAGTCTGAGTGAATTCTGGGAGTTGGTGATGGATAGGGAGCCCTGGTGTGCTGTGATTCATGGGGTCGCAAAGAGTTGGACACGACTGAGTTACTGAACTGAACTGAACTGACACATGCTCAGTCATGTCCAACTCTTTTAAGATCTTCTGTCCATAGGATTCTCCAGGCAAGAAAACTGGAGTGGGTTGCCACATTCTCCTCCAGAGGATCTTGCTGACACAGGGACTGAATCCTCTTGTCTCTGTCTCCTGCATTGGCAGACATATTCTTTACCACTGAACCACTTGGGAAGCCCATATGTTGGATATATGCCTTCAATTTTTATGTGTAAAAATTTTTGTAAGGTGTTAATGAAGGATTCCCTGGTTCCTGATACAGCAGAAAATCTGCTTGCAATGCAGGAGACCTGGGCTTGAGCTTTGGTTTAGGAATATTCCCTGGAGAAGGGAATGGCAATCTATCACAATATTTTACCTGATGAATCCCCATGGACAGAGGAGCCTGGTGGGTTACAGTCCATGGTGTCACAAAGAGTTGGCCACAACTGAGCAACTAAGCACACAAGGTATTAATGAAGATCCATATTGTGGAAAGGATATCTTCTTGAAGTTGCAGCATTTTTACCTGTAAGGTTATTTCATTCCTTTAGGAAGGTGGACCGAGAGCCTGGTGGGAAATAGTTCACAGGGTCACAAAGAGTCAGACACTACTGAGAGACTAACACGTTTCATAGTATTTACAATTCCTTATATTTCAGTGCATTTTTTAAAAAAATTGACAGCCTTGTCCTGGTGAGGGGGCTTGTGTAACTCAAGGAAGCTGTGAACCACGACTTGCAATACCAGCTTAGACATGGGTCATAGTAGAGAATTCTGACAAAACATGGTACATTTAAGAAGGAAATGGCAACCCACTGAAGTATTTTTGCCTTGAAAACCCCATGAACAGTATGAAAAAGCAAAAAGATATCACATCAGAAGATGTGCCCCATGGGTCAGAAAGTTTCCAATATGCTATTGGGGAAGAGCAAAGGACAACTCCTATAACTTCAGAAAGAATGAAGAGCCTGCGCCAAAGTGGAAACAATGCTCTATTGCGGATATATCTGGTGATTAAAGTAAAGTCCAATGCTGTAAAGAAAAATATTCCCAAGAAGCATGGAATATTAGTTAGTCTCATGAATCAAGGGAAATTGGACATGCTCAGGAAGGAGCTGGCAAGAGTGAACATCAACATTTTTTAAATCAGTGAACTAAAACAAATGGGAATGGGCACATTTAATTCAGATGAACATTTTACTGTGGGCAAGAATCCCTTAGAAGAAATAGAGTAGCATTCATACTCAACAAAAAGAGTGTGAAATGCAATATTTGGGTACAATCTCAAAAATGACTGAAATATATTGCTTCATTTCCAAGGCAAATCATTCAACAACACAGTAAGTCAAGTCTATGATGAAGATAGAATGCCTGATGCCAAAGAAGCTGAAATTGAATGGTTCTGTGAAGGCCTACAAGAACTTTTCTATGACTAACACCAAATAAGTTGTCCTTTTCATGATAGGGGATTGAAATGTAAAAGTACAAAGTCAAGAGATACCTGGAGTAACAATGAAGATTGGCCTTGGAATACAAACTGAAGCAAGGCAAAGGGTATCAGTTTTGCCAATAGGACACACTCATCATAGCAAACATCCTCTTCCAACAACACAAGAGACGATCTACACACGGATATCACAAGATGGTCAACACCGAAAGCAAATTGACTACATTTTTTGTAGCTGAAGATGGAGAAGCTTTACAGAGTTAGCAAAAACATGACCTAGAGCTGTCTGTGGCTCAGATCATGAACTCTTTCTTACAAAATTCAAGTTTAACTTGAAGAACATAGGGAAAACCACTAAGCCATTAAAGTATGACCTAAAAATAGCTTTTGATTATACAGTGGAGATGCTGAACAAATTCAAGGGATTCGATCTGGTAGACAGAGTACGTGAAGAACTATGGATGGAGGTTTGCAACATTGTAAGGAGGCATTCAACAAAAAATACCCACAAAAGAGAATTGCAAACTAGCAAAGTGGTTGTCTGAGGAGGCTTACAAAGAGCTAAGACAAGAAGAGAAGCAAAAGACAAAGGAGAAAGGGAAAGATATACACAACTGAATGCAGACTTCCAAAGAATGGCAAGAAGGCCTTACATTAACAAGGCAAAGAAAAAGAGTAAAACCCTTGAATGGGGAAAACTAGAAATCTCTCCATAGATATTAGAAAAATAAAGGGAAATTTTCAAGCCAGAAGGGCATGATGAAGGGGAAAAAAAAAAAAAAAACACAGAAGCAGGAGAGATATGAAGAGGAAAAGAACAGAATGGGAAAGACTAGAGATCTCTTCAAGAAATTAATTAGAGACACCAAGGGAATATTTCATGCAAAGATGGGCTCGATAAAGGACAGAAATGGTATGGACCTAACAGAAGCAGAAGATATTAAGAAGAGGTGGCAAGAATACACGGAAGAACCGTACAAAAAAAATCTTCATGACCCAGAAAATCATGATAATGTGGTCACTCATCTAGAGCCAGACATCTTGGAATGTGAAGTCAAGTGGTCCTCAGAAAGCATCACTACAAACAAAGCTAGTGGATGTGATGGAATTCCAGTTGAGCTGTTTCAAATCCTGAAAGATGATGCTGTGAAAGTGCTGCACTCAATATGCCAGCAAATTTGGAAAACTCAGCAGTGGCCACAAGACTGGAAAAGGTCCATTTTCACTCCAGTTCAAAAGAAAGGCAATGCTAAAGAATGCTCAAACTACCAAACAATTGCACTCATCTCACATGCTAGTAAAGTAATGCTCAAAATTATCCAAGCCAGGATTCAGCAATATGTGAACCGTGAACTTCCTGATGTTCAAGCTGGTTTTAGAAAAGGCAGAGGAGCCAGAGATCAAATTGCCAACATTCGCTGGATCATGGAAAAAGCAAGAAAGTTCTAGAAAAACATCTATTTCTGCTTTATTGAATATGCCAAAGCCTTTGACTGTGTGGATCACAATAAACTGTGGAAAATTCTGAAAGAAATGGGAATACCAGACCACCTAACATGCCTTTTGAGAAATCTGTATGCAGGTCAGGAAACAACAGTTAAAACTGGACATGGAACAACAGACTGGTTCTAAATAAGAGAAGGAGTACATCAAGGCTGTATTTTATCACCCTGCTTATTAAATTTATATGCAGAGTATCTTCATGGAAAATAGATGGAGAAACAGTGGAAACATTGTCAGACTTTATTTTGGGGGGCCCCCAAATCATTGCAGATGGTGACTGAAGCCATGAAATTAGAAGACACTTAATCTTTGGAAGAAAAGTTATGACCAACTTAGATAGTGTATTCAAAAGCAGAGACATTACTTTGCCGACTAAGGTCTGTCTAGTCAAGGCTATGGTTTTTCGTGTGGTCATGTATGGATGTGAGAGTTGGACTGTGAAGAAGGCTGAGCACTGAAGGATTGATGCTTTTGAACTGTGGTGTTGGGGAAGACCTTTGAGAGTTCCTTGGACTACAAGGAGATCCAACCTGTCCAATCTGAAGGAGATCAACCCTGGAATTTCTTTGGAAGGAATGATGCTAAAGCTGAAACTCCAGTACTTTGGCCACTTCATGTGAAGGGTTGACTCATTGGAAAAGACTGATGCTGGGAGGGATTGGGGGCAGGAGGAGAAGGGGATGACCGAGCATGAGATGGCTCGATGGCATTATGGACTTGATGGACATGAGTGAACTCTGGGAGTTGGTGATGGACAGGGAGGCCTGGCGTGCTGCAATTCATGGGGTCACAAAGAGTCGAACACGGCTGAGCAAATGAACTGAACTGAACTGAACTGATGTGTAGAGTCTTCTCTTGCGTTGTTGGGACAGGGTGTTTGCTATGACTAGTGCCTTCTCTTGGTAGAACTCTGTTAGCTTTTGCCCTGCTTTTTTCTGTACCCCAAGGCCAAATTTGCCTGTTACTCCAGGTATCTTTTGACTTCCTAGCTTGTCATTCCAGTCCCCTATAATGAAGGGGACATATTTTTTGCATGTTAATTCTAGAAGGTCTTGTAGGTCTTCACTGAAAGTGTTCCACTTCAGCTTCTTCAACATTACTGGCCATGGCATAGTCTTGGATTACTGTGATATTGAATGGTTTGCCTTGTAAGCGAACAGAGATCATTTTGCCATTTTTGAGATTGCATCCAGGTACTGCATTTTGGACTCTTTTGTTGACTATGATGGCTACTCCATCTAAGGGATTCTTGCCCACAGTAGTAGATATAATGGTCACCTCTGCTAAATTCACCCATCCCAGTCCATTTTAGTTCAGTTCAGTTCAGTTCAGTTCAGTGGCTCAGTCGTGTCCGACTCTTTGTGACCCCATGAATCGCAACACCCAGGCCTCCCTGTCCATCACCAATTTCCGGAGTTCACTCAGACTCACGTTCGTCGAGTCATGCCATCCAGCCATCTCATCCTCAGTCATCCCCTTCTTCTCCAGCCCCCAATCCTCCCCAGCATCAAAGTCTTTTCCAGTGAGTCAATTCTTCACATGAGGTGGCCAAAGTACCTAAAATGTTGATGTTCACTCTTGCCATCTTGTTTGAGCACGTTCAATTTGCCTTGATACATGAACCTAACAACTGATAATAGGAACCTAACCTGCATAGGTTCCTATGCAATATTGCACTTTACAGGATTGCAATTTATTTCCATTATCTGGCACATCCACAACTGGATGCTGTTTTTACTTTGGCTCAGTCTCTTCATTCTTTCTGGATTTATTTCTCCACTGATCTCCAGTAGTATATTGGGCACCTACCAAGCTGGGCACTTCATCTTTCAGTGTCACATCTTTTTGCCTTTTCATACCATTCATGGGGTTCTCAAGGCAAGAATACTGAATTGGTTTGCCATTCCCTTCTCCAGTGGACCTAGTTTTGTCAGAACTCTCTACCATAACTCCTCTGACTTGAGAGGCCCTACAAGACATGGCTCATAGTTTCTATGGAAGCTTCCTGATGGGAGAGACTGAAGAGATAACTGGGTCTTGTTCTGATGGGATGGGCCATGTTCACTAAATCTTAATCCAATTTTCTGTTGATGGGTGGGGCTGTGTTCCTCCCTGTTGCTTGACCTGAAGCCAAACTACGGTGGAGGTAATGCAGATAATGGTGACCTCCTTCAAAAGGTCCCATGCACACACTGCTGCATCAGAGCTTCTAACCCTGAAGCAAGCCACTGCTGTCCCTGCCTCTGCCGGAGACACCTGAACACTCATGGGCATGTTTGGGTCAGTTTCTTTTGGGGTCACTGCTCCTTTCTCTTGGATCCTGGTGCAGAGCTTTTGTTTGTACACTCCAAGAGTCTATTTTCCCAGTCTTATGAAAATACTGGTGGTTTTATAGTGGGGTTAATAGCGACCTCCTCTAAGAAGGCTTATGCTGTACCCATCTGTGCTGCACCCAGAGCCTCTGCAGCAGGCCACTGCTGACTCCTACCTCCAAAGGAGACACTCAGACACAGTTCTGGTTCATTCTCTGGGGGTTGGGCATGTGCTTTGTGCCATTCCTAGGTCTGAGCAGTTCAGGCCACCAGGTGCTTGGTCGGTGCACTATCTCAGGTAGGCCATGCATCTTAGTTACCACCTTGGTCCAGGCAGCTCAGTGTCGTGGGTATACCTTGAGAGCACTGACTCTGGTGTGCTAAATATATCCTCTGGAGAGCTGATCTGAGGCTGTGACCCTCCTGGTCACCATCCTGGACGTCAACCATCCAGGGTCTCAGGAAGAAGTGGTTAACAGCTGGGAGCCTGCTCAAAGTTTGGTGGAAGATACTGTCTTGGGCTGATATTGTAGCAGACTCTTATTATTAAGATGCCCTGGTGGCTCAGAGGTTCAAGCATCTGCCTGGAGTGTGGGAGACCTGGGTTCGACCCTGGGTCAGGAAGATCCCCATGGAGAAGGAAATGGCAACCCACTCCAGTACTCTTGCCTGGAGAATCCCATGGAGTGAGGAGCCTGGTAGGCTACAGCCTATGGGATGGCAAAGACACAACCGAGCAAATTCACTTTCACTTTCATATATTTTAAAGAAAGTTACAGGCTAGTGAGAATTTTCTGAAAACTTAGAGAGGGATAAAATTTTATTGCAGAATAAGGTGAAAAGATATTTATGAAATGAAGATTTGTAAAGGTGGTGATAGACAAAATGGAAAAGTAGCCGAGGCTATATATTGAACTACCTTACATAAAATTTAACACTGCTGATATTTTATCCTTTGGGTAGATAATAGAACATACCTGAAGATTAACCATGTTGGTGAAGGAGATAATTATATTTAACATGAGAACTAGTGCAAAATTTTACATGGAATGAAATCTACAGAAAGTAAATGGAAAATACTTATCAATAGGTTTTTGGTTCATTTCAGTCAATCAGTCATATCTGACTGTTTGTAACCCCATGGACTGCAGCACTCCAGGCTTCTCTTTGCAGGACCAACTCCCTGGGCCTGCTCAAACTCATGTCCATTGAGGTATCGATGTCATCCAACCATATCACACTCTGTCATCCCTTTCTCATCCCAAATTCAATCTTTCCCAGCATCAGGGTCTTTTCCAAAGAGTCATTTCTTTTGCATCAAGTGGCCAAAGTATTAGAGCTTCAGCTTCAGCACCAGTCTTTCCAATAAATATTCAGGACTGATTCTAGAATTAACTGGTTTGATCCCATTGCAAACCAAGGAACTCTCAAGCATCTTCTCCAACACACCAGCTCAAAAGCATCAATGCTTCAGCACTCTACTTTCTTTATGGTCCACTCCCACATCCATACATGACTACTGGAAAAACCATAGCTTTGACTAGATGGACCTTTGCTGGCAAAGTAATGTCTCTGCTTTTCAATATGCTGTTTAGGTTGATCACAGCTTTTCTTCACAGGAGCAAGGAAGTTCAAGGTTCTTTTAACTTCATAGTTGCAGTCAGCATCTGCAGTGATTTTGGAGCCCAAAAATATAGTCTCTCACTGTTTCTACTATTTCCCCATCTATTTTTTGTGACGTGATGGGACCAAATACAATGATCTTAGTTTATTAAATGTTGAATTTTAAGCCAGCTTTTTCACTCTCCCCTTCCACCTTCATCAAGAGGCTCTTTAGTTCTTCTTGGCCTTCTGCCATAAGGGTGGTGTCATCAGAATATCTGAGGTTATCAAGATTTCTCCTAGCAATCTTGATTGCAGCTTGTGCTTCATCCAACCCTGCATTTCCCATGATATACTCTGCATAGAAGTTAAGTGAACAGGTTGACAGTATACAACCTTTACATACTCCTTTCCCAAGTTGGACCAGTCCATTGTTTCATGTCTTGTTCTAACTGTTGCTTCTTGACATACATACAGGTATACAGGTGGTCTGGTATTCGTTTATCTTGAAGAATTTTATATAGTTTGTTGTGATCCACACAATCAAAGACTTTAGTGTAATCAAAGAAGCAGAAGTAGATTTTTTTTTTTCTGGAACTCTCTTGCTTTTTCTATCCTCCAACAGATCTTGGCAATTTGATCTCTGGTCCCTTTGCCTTTTCTAAATCCAGCTAGACCATATGGAAGTTCAAGGTTCATGTATTGTTGAAGGCTGGCTTAGAGAACTTTGTTCATTACTTTGCTAGCATGTGAGATGAGTGCAAGTGTGTGGTAGTCCGAGCATTCTTTGGCATTGCTCTTTTTGGGACTGGAATAAAACTGACCTTTTCCAGTTCTGTTGCCACTGCTGAGTTTCCCAAATTTGCTGACATATACATAAATATTTTAGAAGAGTTCACACCAATACCTTGCTCTAATCCACCAACAATTCTGTATTAGTACATCCTAGAGAAAGATCTACTTCTGCTTTATTGACTATGCCAAAGCCTTTGACTGTGTGGATCACAAGAAACTGGAAAATTCTGAAAGAGATGGGAATGCCAGACCACCTAACCTGCCTTTTGAGAAATCTGTATGCAGGTCAGGAAGCAACAGTTAGAACTAGACATGGAGCAACAGACTGGTTCCAAATAGGAGAAGGAGTACATCAAGACTGTATATTGCCACCCTGTTTATTTAACTTATATGCAGAGTACATCATGAGAAATGCTGGACTAGAAGAAACACAAGCTGGAATCAATATTGCCAGGAGAAATATCAATAACCTCACATATGAAGATGATACCACCCTTATGGCAGAAAGTGAAGAAGAACTAAAGAGCCTCTTGATGAAAGTGAAAGAGGAAAGCAAAAAACTTGGTTTAAAGCTCAACATTCAGAAAACAAAGATCATGGCATCCGGTCCCATCATTTCATGGGAAATAGATGGGGAAACAGTGGAAACAGTGTCAGACTTTATTTTTGGGGGCTCCAAAATCACTGCGGATGGTGACTGCAGCCATGAAATTAGAAGACGCTTACTCCTTGGAAGAAAAGTTATGACCAACCTAGATAGTATATTCAAAAACAGAGACATTATTTTGCCGACTAAGGTCCATCTAGTCAAGGCTGTGGTTTTTCCAGTGGTCATGTATGGATGTAAGAGTTGGACTGTGAAGAAGGCTGAGCACCGAAGAATTGATGCTTTTCAACTGTGGTGCTGGAGAAAACTCTTGAGAGTCCCTTGGACTGCAAGGAGATCCGACCAGTCCATTCTGAAGGATATCAGCCGTGGGATTACTTTGGAAGGAATGATGCTAAAGCTGAAGGTCCAGTACTTTGGCCACCTCATGCAAAGAGTTGACTCATTGGAAAAGACTCTGATGCTGGGAAGGATTGGGGGCAGGAGGAGAAAGGGACGACAGAGGATGAGATGGCTGGATGGCATCACTGACGCGATGAACGTGAGTCTGAGTGAACTCCGCGAGATGGTGATGAACAGGGAGGCCTGGCGTGCTGTGATTCATGGGGTTGCGAAGAGTTGGACACGACTGAGCGACTGAACTGAACTGAAGTGAACTGATAGGGATTATCTTGGTTTCCAACAGCCTTACTTATTTGCTCATTCCTGTATCACATCTAAAATAGCTCCAGAATTATGCCTATAAAACTAAAACAAAG
>SJYF01000353.1:2685965-2696702 GCA_006410515.1 Procapra przewalskii | reverse complement strand
AATATTCTATCTATAAGGATAGTGATAGCTTCTAATTCATGGCATACCTTCTAGCTTATAATTTTTTGAAATGTGAGTTAGATGCGCTTTGAAAATGTAAGTAAGAATATTGTGTAAATAGAAGGGATATGAATAAGATAGTGGAAATGGTTTCTAATAAGGAATGTTATAGAGCAGTCAAATATTTTGAAAATGTATTATTTCTTTGCCTATATCTTTATATTAATATTAAATTACATGTATATTTAATATTATTAGCTTCCACCAAAGAATACACACTATAAATCTTCTTAACCTATTCCGACTCCAAATCAAATTTTTCCTCTTTCCCTTGCCTATGCTCTGCTGTTAAGCACCAGCAAGTGCTTTTTACCACTCATCATGAGTACTGCTTTATTGAATATTTCTTACTTCAGTTGCTCAGTGGTGTTAGAATCATTGCGAACCCATGAACAGCAGCATGCCAGGCCTCCCTGTCCATCTCCAACTCCCAGAGTTCAGCCAAATTCATGTTCACTGAGTCGGTGATGCCATCCAACCATCTCATACTCTGTCATCCCCCTTCTCCTACTGCCCTCAATCTTTCCCACCATCAGGATCTCTTCAAATGAGTCAACTCTTTTCACAGGTGGCCAAAGTATTGGATTTTCAGCTTCAATATCAGTCCTACCAATGAACACCCAGGACTGATGTCCTTTAGGATGGACTGGTTGGATCTCCTTGCAGTCCAAGGAACTCTCAAGACTCTTCAACACCACACTTCAAAAGCATCAGTTCTTTGGTGCTCAGCCTTCTTCACAGTCCAAGCCTTCTCTCACATCCATATATGACTACAGGAAAAACCATAGCCTTGACTAGATGGACCTTTGTTGGCAAAGTAATGTCTCTGCTTTTTAATATGATGTCTAGGTTGGTCATAGCTTTTCTTCCAAGGACTAAGTGACTTTTAATTTCATGGCTGCATTCACCATCCACAGTGCTTTTGGATCCCAGAAAAATAAAGTCAGCCACCGTTTCAAATGTTTCCCCATGTATTTGCCATGAAGTGATTGGACTGGATACCATGATCTTAGTTTTCTGACTGTTGAGATTTAAGCCAACTTTTCACTCTCTTCACTTTCATCAAGAAGCTCTTTAGTTCTTCAGTTTCTGCCATAAAGGTGGTGTCATCTGCAAATCTGAGGTTATTGATATTTCTCCAAGCAATCTTGATTTCAGCTTGTGCTTCTTCCAGCCCAACGTTCCTCATGATATGCTCTGCATATAAGTTAAATAAACAGGGTGACAATATACAGTCTTGACGTACTCCTTTTCCTATTTCGAACCAGTCTGTTGTTCCAAGTCCAGTTCTAGTTGTTGCGCCCAGACCTGCACACAGGTTTCTCAAGAGGCAGGTCAGATGGTCTGGTATTCCCATCTCTTTTTTTTTTTTAAATCTTTTAAAATTTTTATTATTATTATTATTTCCCTACATTACAATACTGTATTTGTTTTGCCATACATTGACATGCGTTGGCCACAGGTGTACCCAATCTCCCAATTGTCCACAGTTTATTGTGATCCACACAGTCAAAGACTTTGGCATAGTCGATAAAGCAGACATAGATGTTTTTCTGGAACTCTTTTGCTTTTTCCATGATCAAGCGGATGTTGGCCATTTGATCTCTGGTTCCTCTACCTTTTCTGAAACCAGGTTGAACATCTGGAAGTTCACGTTTCACGTATTGCTGAAGCCTGGCTTGGAGAATTTTGAGCATTACTTTACTAGCATGTGAGATGAGTGCAATTTTGTGGTATTTGAACATTCTTTGGCATTGCCTTTCTTTGAGATTGGAATGAAAACCGACTTTTCCAGTCCTGTGGCCACTGCTGAGTTTTCCAAATTTGCTGGCATATTAAGTGCAGCACTCTCAGAGCATCATCTTTTTGGATTTGAAATCACTCAACTGAAATTCCATCACCTCCACTAGCTTTGCTCATAATGATTCTTCCTAAGGCCCACTTGACTTCACATTCTAGGATGTCTGGCTCTAAGTGAGTGATCCCACCATCACGAATATCTGGGCTGTGACTATCTTTTGTGTTCAGTTCTTTTGTGTATTCTTGCCACCTCTTCTTAATATATTTTGCATCTATTTGGCCCAGACCATTTCTGTCCTTTATTAAGCATATCTTTGCATGAAATATTCCCTTGGTGTCTCTTTTTCCTTGATGAGACCTCTAGTCTTTCCCCGTTCTATTGTTTTCCTCTATTTCTTTGCATTAATCACTGAAGAAGGCTTTCTTATCTCTCTTTGCTATTCTTTGGAATTCTGCATTCAAATAGGTATATTTTTCCTTTTCTCATTTTCTTTTCGCTTCTCTTCTTTTCACAGCTGTTTGTAAAGCCTCCTTAAAGAGGCATTTTGCTTTTTTTTTCTGACAAAATGTGGTCCACTTGAGAAAGGAATGGCAAACCACTTCAATATTCTTGCCCTGAGAACTCATAAACTCAGAGTATTTGTGTTTGGTCTAAAATCAAGATACTTGCTTATTTATGATCTCCCAATATAGTATCTCCATATTATGGCAATGATATTCTGTGAAAAAAAAAATTTAGAAAGCAGTAAAGCAAAGAAAGTTGATGCTGTGAAAGTGCTGCACTCAATATACCAGCAAATTTGGAAAATTCAGCAGTGGCCACAGGACTACAAAAGGTCAGTTTTCATTCCAATTCTAAAGAAAGGTAGTACCAAAGAATACTCAAACTACTCCACAGTGGAACTCATCTCACATGCTAGTAAAGTAATGCTCAAAATTCTCCAAGCAAGACTCAATAATATGTGATCCATGAACTTGCAGATTTTCAAACTGGTTTTAGAAAAGGCAGAGGAACAACAGATCCAATTGCCAGCATCCGCTGGATTATTGAAAAAGCAAGAAAGTTCTAGAAAAAAATCTATTTCTGCTTTATTGACTATGCCAAAACCTTTGACTGGGTGGATCACAGCAAACTGTGGAAAATTCTGAGAGAGATGGTAATACCAGACCACCTGACCTGCCTTTTGAGAAATCTGTATGCAGGTCAGGAAGTAACAGAACTGGACATGGAACAGCAGGCTGGTTCCAAATAGGAAAAGGAGTATGTCAAGGTTGTATATTGTCATGCTGATTATTTAATCTATATGCAGAGTACATCATGAGAAATACTGTGCTGCAAGAAGCACAGGCAGGAATCAAGATTCCTGGGAGAAATATCAGTAACCTCAGAGATGCAGATGACACCACTTTTATGACAGAAAGTGAAGATGAACTAAAAAGCCTCTTGATGAAAGTTAAAGAGGAGAGGGAAAAAGTTAGCTTAAAGCTCAACATTCAGAAAACGAAGATCATGGCATCTGGTCCCATCACTTCATGGCAAATAGATGGGGAAACAGTGGAAACAGTGTCAAACTTTATTTTTTGGGGCTCCAAAATCACTGCAGATGGTCTCTGCAGCCACGAAATTAAAAGATGCTTACTCCTTGAAAGGAAGGTTATGACCAACCTAGATAGCATATTAAAAAGAGAGACATTGCTTTGCCAACAATGATCTTTCTAGTCAAGGCTATGGTTTTTCCAGTGGTCATGTATGGACATAAGAGCTGGACTGTGAAGATAGCTGAGTGCCAAAGAATCGATGCTTTTGAAGTGTGGTGTTGGAGAAGTCTGTTAAGAGTCCCTTGGATTGCAAGGAGATACAACCAGTCCATCCCAATGGAGATCAGTCCTGGATGTTCATTGGAAAGATTGATGCTGAAGCTCCAATAGTTTGGTCACCTCATGAGAAGAGTTGACTCACTGGAAAAACCCTGATGCTGAGAGGGATTGGGGGCAGGAGGAAAAGGGAACAACAGAGGATAAGATGGCATAATGGCATCACCGACTCAATGGACATGAGTTTGGGTAAACTCTGGGAGTTGGTGATAGACAGGGAGGCCTGGAATGCTGCAGTTCATGAGATCGCAAAGTGCTGAACACAACTTAGCAACAGACTGAACTGAATCAAAGGCAAATAGTCATTTATAGACAACAGGTGAACACATTTATTCAGTCTTTGCCTACGAGCTGGAGACTATCTAGTACCAAAAGTATCTGCAATAGAATCTATGGAAATTGTTATGATATTTTCTTGTTGGGGCATACTTTTTGTCCTTAGAGTTCATCTGTAATGTAGGAAAGTCTATCTGTCTTCTATTATTCATTTTTCACATCAGCATCACTTTACTCAGTTGAAAAGTCATTATTTTCTTTATATCAATGTCTTCTGACCTTATTTTACTTCTTAGTATATTTGGTGTCATAAAGTGCCTGGATAAATGTAACAAATTAATTTTCTCACAGTTTATGGAACTGCAAGTAAGGATCAAGTCACCAGCTTAGTTTAGTTTGGAGCTTGCTTCCTGCTTATAAAAGACTACCTTCTTGCTGTGTATTTACCTGAGCTTTCTCTGGTACCTATGATGGAGAGAGGAAGCAATCTCTCTCTTCCTCTTCTTATAAACTCATGAATCCTATCACACTCATTTCATTACAGTTCAGTTGCTCAATCGTGTCCAACTCTTTGAGACCCCATGTAATGTAGCACACACAGGCTTCCCTGTCCATCATCAAATTCCAGAGCTTACTCAAAATCGTGTCCATCGAGTCGGTGATTACATCTAGCCATCTCATCTCATCCTCTGTCATCCCTTTCTCCTCCTGCCTTCAATCTTTCACAGCATCAGGGTCTTTTCTAATGAGGCATTTCTTTGTGTCAGGCGGCTAAAGTACTGGAGTTTCAGCTTCAACATACGTCTTTACAATGAACATTCAGGACTGATTTGCTTTAGGATGGACTGGTGGGGTCTCCTTGCAGTCCAAGGGACTCTCAAGAGTCTTCCTCAACAACATGGTTCAAAAGAGACTGACACAAACTTGTCCCTGAATGTGCAGGAGTCTCCAGCAAAGGGGTGGGTAGGCAGTGGCTGGCTGCAGTGTGGAGGATACTCAGTGCAGCAGTAGATTCAGTGCAATATAGTCACTCAGTTGTGTCCAACTCTTTGCAACCCCATGGACTGCAGCATGCCAGGGCCCCCTGTCAATCACTAACTCCTAGAGCTTAATTAATCGTTTGTCCACAGAGTCACTGATGCCATCCAACCATCTCATCCTCTGTCGTCCCTTTCTCCTCCTGCCTTCATTCTTTCCCAGCATCATGGTCTTTTCAATTGAGTCAGTTCTTTGCATCAGGTGACCAAAGTACTGAAAATTCAGCTTCAGCATTAGTTCTTCCAATGAATAGTCAAGACTGATTTCCTTTAGAAAGGACTGGTTGGATGTTCTTTCTGTCCAAGAGACTCTCAAGTCTTCTCCAACACCACACTTCAAAAGCATCAATTCTTTGATATTCAGATTTCTTTATAGTCCAACTCTCCCATCCATACATGACTACTATAAAAACCATAGCTTGACCAGATGGACATTTGTTGGCAAAGTAATGTCCCTGTTGTTTAAAATGCTGTCTAGTTTGGTCACAACTTTTCTTCCAAGGAGCAAACATCATTTTATTTCATGGATGCAGTCACCAACTGAAGTGATTTTGGTGCCCCCCAAAATGAAGTCTCTCATTGTTTCCATTGATTCCCCATCTATTTGTCATGAAGTGATGAGACTGGATGCTATGATCTTAGTTTTCTGAATGCTGAGTTTTAAGCCAAGTTTTTCACCCTCCTCTTTCACTTTCATTAAGAGGCTCTTTAGTTCTTTTTTTTTTCTTTCTTTCTGCCATAAGGGTGGTGTCATCTGCATATCTGAGGTGATTGATATTTCTCCCAGCAACTTTGATTCCAGCCTGTGCTTTATCCAGCCTAGCACTTTACATGATGTACTCTGCATATAAGTTAAGTAAGCAGGGTGACAATAATACAGCCTTGATGTACTCCTTTTCCTATTTGGAACTAGTCTGCTGTTCTATGTCCAGTTCTAACTCTTGCTTCTTGACCTGCATACAGATTCCTCAGAAGGCAGGTCACATGATCTGGTATTCAAATCTCTTTAAGAATTTTACACAGTTGCTTGTGATTTACACCATCAAAGGCTTTTGTGTAGTCAATAAAGCAGAAGTAGATATTTTTCTGGAACTCTCTTGCTTTTTTGATGATCCAAAGGCTGTTGGCAATTTGATTCCTGGTTCTCTTCCTTTTCTAAATCCAGTTTAAATGTCTTGAAGTTCACAGTTCATGTACTGTTGAAGCTTGGCTTGGAGAATTTCAAGTATTACTTTGCTAGAGTGTGAGAGAGTACAATGGGGCAGTAGTTGGAACATTCTTTGGCATGGCCTTTCTTTGGGCTTGGAATGAAAGCATACCTTTTCCAGTCCCGTGACCACTGTTGCATTTTCCAAATTTTCTGGCATGTTGAGTGTTGCATTTCACAGCATCATCTTTTAGGATTTGAAATAGCTCTGCTGGAATTCCATCACCTCTGTTAGCTTTGTTTGTAGTGATACTTCCTAATACATTTGATACACCTGATATTCTTGACTTCACATTCTAGGATGTCTTGCTCTAGGTGAGTTATCACACCACCATGGTTTTCTGGGTCATGAAGATCTTTTTTGTGTAGTTCTTTGGTGTATTTTTGCCATCTCTTCTTAGTATCTCCTGCTTCTGTTAGGTACATACAGATTCTGTCCTTTATATGCTCATCTTTGCATGGACTATTCTCTTGATACCTCTAATTTTCTTGAAGAGATCTCTAGTCTTTCCCATTCTATTGTTTTCCTTTATTTCTTTGTGTTGATCACCGAGGAAGGCTTTCTTTTCTCTCCTTGCTATTTTTTGGAACTCTGCATTCAAATGGTTATATCTTTCCTTTTCTCCTTTGACTTTTGTGTCTTTTCTTTACTCAGCTCTTTGTAAGGCTTCCTCAGACAACCATTTTGCCTTTTTGCATTTCTTTTTCTTAAGGATTGTCTTGATCACTGCCTCCTGTACATTGTCACAGACCTCCATCCATAGTTATTCAGGCACTGTGTCTATCAGATCTAATCCCTTGAATCAATTTGTCCCTTCCACTGTATAATCACAAGGTATTTAATTTAGGTAACATTTGAATGGTCTAGTGGTTTTCACTACTTTCTTCAATTTCAATCTGAACTTGGCAATAAGGATTTCATGAGCTGAGCCACATTCAGTTCCTGGTCTTGTTTTTGCTGATTGTATAGAGCTTTTCCATCTTTGGCTGCAAATAATATAATCAATCTGATTTCAATATTGACCATCTGGTGATATCCATGGTTAGAGCCTTGTGTCATCGGAAGTAGGTGTTTGCTATGACCAGTGCCTTCTCTTAGCATAACTCTGTTAGCCTTTGCCCTGCTTCATTTTGTACTCCAAGGCCAAGTTTTCCTGTTATCCAGGTATCTCTTGACTTCCTTCTTTTTTGTTCCAGTCCCCTATAATGAAAAGGACATCATTTTTGTGTAACTCTAGAAGGTCTTGTAGGTCTTCATGAAGTCATTCAACTTCAGCTTCTTCATCATTACTGGTCGGGGCATAGGTTTGGATTCCTGTGATATTGAATGGTTTGCCTTGGAAACCAATAGAGATCATTCTCTCATTTTTGAGACTGCATCCAAGTGCTGCAATATGGACTCTTTTGTTGATGATGATAGCTACTCCATTTTTTCCAAGAGATTCTTGCCCGCAGTAGTAGATGTAATGGTCATCTGAGTTAAATTCACCCATTCCAGTCCATTTTAGTTCATGATTGCTAATATTTCGATATTCACCCTTGCCATCTCCTTTTGGACCAGTTCCAATTTGCCTTGATTCATGGACCTAATATTCCAGGTTCCTATGCAATATTGCTATTTATAGCATCAGAGGCATGCATGGGGCCGTTTGAAGGAGGTTGCCATTATCCTCCACCATAGTTTGTCCTCAGGTCAAGCAACAGGGAAGGAACACAGTCCTACCATCAACAGAAAATTGGATTAAAGATTTACTGAGCATGGCTTGGCCCATAAGAACAAGACCCAGTAACCCCTACAATCAGTCTCTCCCATTAGGAAGCTTCCACAAGCTTCTTAACCTATCCACCATAGGGCAGACAGAATAAAAACCACAGTCACAGAAAACTAATCAAACTGGTCACATGGACCACAGCCTTGTCTAACTCAATGAAACTATGAGCCATGCCCTGTAGGGCCACCCAAGATGGATGGGTCATGTTGGAAAGGTCTGACACAATGTGCCCCACTGGAGAAGGGAATGGCAAATCACTTCAGTATTCTTGCCTTGAGAATCCATCACATTAGAATCACATTTTTAAAATTAATTATTTATTTTACTTTACAATATTGTATTGATTTTCCCATACATTGACTTGAATCCACCATGAGTGTACATGTGTCCCCATCCTGAACCCCCCTCCACATTCCATCCCTCTGGGTCATCCCAGTGCACCAGCCCCGAGAATCCTGTATCATGTATCAAACTCGGACTTGCAATTTGTTTCATGTATGATATTTTACATGTTTCAATGCATTCTCCCATATCATCCCACCCTTGCCCTCTCCCACAGAGTCCAAAAGACTGTTCAATACATCTGTGTTTCTTTTGCTGTCTTGCATACAGGGTTTTTCATGTATGATATTTTACATGTTTCAATGCATTCTCCCATATCATCCCACCCTTGCCCTCTCCCACAGAGTCCAAAAGACTGTTCAATACATCTGTGTCTCTTTTGCTATCTCGCATACAGGGTTATCATTACTTTCTTTCTAAATTCCATGTATATTTTTATAATATTATTTAACCTAATCCTCCTATAAACTCTATTTCCAAAGATAGTTACAAAGGTGTTTAAAACCTCAATATATGAATTTGTGTTTAAGGGAAATATTCAGTCCATAGTACTCTGTCTCCAAAACCTCCTGTCTTTTCAGTTTTCTCCTCAGTATCCATGGTTCAAGGTAATTTGCTATAAACTTACTGGTAAAAGTATTCTCATGTGTCATCAGTGGTAAACAATCCACCTGACAATACAGGGGACATAAGAGACCCAGGTTCAGTCTCTGGGTTGGGAAGATCCCCTGAAGGAGGAAGTGGAAACCCACTCTACTATTCTTGCCTGAAAAATCCTATGGAGAGAGAAGCCCGGTTTCAAAGAGTTGGACATGACAGAGCACATAAGCACCAATTTTATTTATTGGTAAAAAGAATCCCATCTTGTGATTGGGAGGGGAAGCATATTGCCTTTTGCCCAAATGGGCCCAATAGCTAATTCTAAATGCATTTATTTTCTGTAGATTTTTTTTCTTTTATTTTATAATGATCCTGATGTTCTCCAACATCCTGAAGCTTCTGGCTTGATAGAACAGTGAAAGCCTGGCAAATACAACTGGTTTTAATTTGTGAGTTAGCTAAATTTATTGTAAGTACAGAGACAGAAACTTATTCTAGCTAGTTAAATTAATGAGGCAAATTATTGGAAGATACTGAGACTTCAGGCATAATATAAGAAATTAGCTGAATTATCATACCTAAGGATGTGATGAAACCAGTTCTCTCCAAGGGAATTCAGCAGTAGAAATTCATGGATCTTCTCACCAAAATTCACAGAAGTGAATTTCATATACAATGACATTTCATTCTGTTTTCACTAATGGCAAATATTAAACATGTAATTTTTTTTTTAATTTTACATCTGGTACATTTGGCTAAGTTACCCATCCACTGCTGAGTTAATCACCAATATTCAACAGGATTACTTGGCACATGGCCTCTGTATTGGGGGCTAATGTAAAAAAATGAAGCAATCAGCTGAGCTACAAGGGAAGACCACAAATTATCTATATTGACTGCAAAGAATTTATAAACATAAAAGAAGAATGTGAGAAGGCAGTGAATAATTTAAAACAGTACATTTAGAGACATAGCTATTGTGAGAAGCTCAAAGCAAAAATATCTAAAGCATTGCATCACTTTCTATTTCAATATTTAATATCACAGACATTATTACCACAAAGTATTCTCAACGTTAGACAAGGAATTATGCAATTAGGCACAATATAACTTTCTTTCATGGCTGGAACAGATAGTGTAAATATATTCAATTTTCCCACATTTCACCCAGTCTTTTAACAAATCCCTCTAGGTTTTACCCAAATTAACACAATTTCCTATTTCTTTGCTCTGCAAAATGGATTTTGAGTACGTTCAGCCTTTAGAGGAATCCATGTCAGTATGTCTAGTGTAATGCAAGAAAATTCTCACAGGTCAACTCCCCAAACCTGCCAAGTGAGGTACTTGGATTATCTCACTCATTACAGCATTTGTTACCAATTTTAGGATCTATTAGTAGAGCTTGGTGTGTATTCACACAAAACAATATATGACCATAGGATTCTAGGATTTCTTCTTTATTCAGGACTTGTATTTTCCACATTTTCCATGTAATTTCAATTTTGTGACTTATGATATATCATTGTCTGAGAAAAATGCTGCATTTAGTTGTGACTTGAATATTTTCAATCCAATCTATAATCTATATGACTTTATCTATCTAATCTCCTTTAAATAAAAAGATTAGTACAGTAGTATCTCATACAGTAGCCACTAGTCAAATATAGCTATTAAGCATTTGAAATGTAGCTAGTCTGATAAAATGTGCTGTAAATATAAAATATTTTGAAGACAGTATGAAAACATATTAATAATCTTTGCTTTAATG
>SJYF01000353.1:2670242-2681525 GCA_006410515.1 Procapra przewalskii | reverse complement strand
ATAAAAGATTGCTTTACTATACAGCCCTGAAATTTCGTGCTTAAAAATAGGAAAAAAAAAAAAAAACCCTTTAAATAGAATCCAATGTAAATTTCTATTTCAGTATCTTTTCTTCTTTATATTTTGAGTATGTGTTAAATTTTTGACAATGTCTCAAAGAATTATAAATCTTTTTGTTCATGTAAATTGGCATTGAGATACAGTCATTTTTGTTGGTTATAGAATAGAAGCCAAACAAATATCTTTAATTAGTTCACTAATAATCTGGGTAGCTATGGCCAAAGGTGAGTTCAACCAGGACCAAAACACAGTTTCTGTAGGTTTCACTTTTTCTTAATTTGTTAGTTAAAAGTGAAGAGTGAGAATTAAATACTTACCTGTACAAGGTAAACTGTGAAAGCATATTTTTTATAACATTAATTTAAATTCTAGCAATTGAAGCTATACAAGGGTATGCTTTATAAACTTCATGGGGTTCTTGTACACTTTCAATAAAATGACAGTTGCATTACAACTTAGTATCATGAAATCAGGGACATACCTTGAATTATTTAAACACAATACACAGAAATAAAAATGAAATCAGAAGCCATCCACAGTTATGCTTCTGCTGCTGTTGCTAAGTCGCTTCAGTCAGGCCCGACTCTTTGCAACCCTATCATATTCTGCTTAGCTCCTCTATCCATGGGATTCTCCAGGGAAGAATAGAATTGGTTGTCATATTCTCCTTTAGAGGACCTTCCCAACCCAAGGATCATACCTTTAGCACCACCTGGGAAACTCATCCACAATTATACTAATTGTCAATTAAAAGTGTTACCACTTTCTACTTGATATAATAGGTGATATCTAGTAGGGTATACTAGAAGTTATTTCAGTTTCTAGTCCTGCTGTATTCTATTTGGAAGATTTTCCAAATAAGGTCAGGGGATAGATCATATCTTTATGAAAGTGGGTATAGTGGGAACATATTTCAACATAATGAAAGCTATTTGTGAGAAATCCACAGCCAATATAATATTCAACGTTGAAAAGCTGAAAGCTTTCTCACTAAAGTCTGGAAAAAGACAAAAATACCCACTTTAATCACATCCCTTCAGCATAGTTTTGTAAGTCTTAGCCACAACAATCAGGCATATAAAGGAAGTAAAGAGTATTCAAATTGGTATGGAAGAGATAAAACTTTCATTATACACAGATGACATACTATATATAGAAAAATCTAAATACTTTACTCAGTATCTACCAGTACTGATAAATGAATTCAGCAAGGTAACAGGATATAAAATTAACATATAGAAGTTAGCTGCATTTCTTTACACTAAGAAAAGAAATGTAAACAAATAACACCTTTTAAAGTTTCATTAAAAAATACTTAGGAATGAATCTCACTAAGTGGGTAAAAGACATATGCTGAGAACTACAAAACATTAGTAAAGGAAATTGATTCAAAGAAATAGATACCGCATGCACTTGGATTGGAAGAATTAATATTGTTTACATGGTTATAATACCCAAACCAATCAGAAGATTTAATGCAATAACTATCAAAATACCCATGACAGTTTTTCACACAACTAAAACAAAATTTTAAATTTCATATGAAACCGTAAAAAAACCCATACTGCCAGAGACATTCTGAAGAAAAAAGCAGAAGGCATAATTCTCCTAGACTTAATAATACAAAGCTACATCCATCAAAACAGCATGTTATTGGCACAGAAACAGACATATGGTCAAAGGAACAGTACAGAGAATCCAAAAATAAAACACACACACACACACACACACACACACACCTATAGACAATTAATCTTCAACAAAGGAAGCAAGAATATGCAATGGGGAAAAGAGAGTCTCTTCAGCAAGTGGAGTCAGGAAAGTTGGACAGCCACATGTAAATCAGTGAAGCTAGAACACAACCACACACCATATACAAAAAATTAACTCAAAATAGTTTAAAGGCTTAATTAAAAATGAGATATCATAAAACTCCTAGAAGACAGCATAGGCAAAATATTCTCTGACATAAATCATATCAATGATTTCTAAAGTCAGCCCCCTAAGGCAATAGAAATAAAAGCAAAAATTTAAAAAATGGGGCCTAATCAAAGTTACAGGCTATTGCACAGAAAAGGAAACCACAAACAACATGAAAAGACAGCTACAGACTGGAAGAAATTATTTGTAAATCCTCACAAAAGTCCATCATTAACATGTGTACAAATAATAAATGCTACAGAGGGTGTGGAGAAAAGGTAATCCTCTCAAACTGTTGGTGGCAACATATATAGGTTCGGTGAATATGGAAAACAGTATGAAGCTTCCTTAAAAAACTAAAAATAGAACTACTGAATGGTTTGGCAATCCTACTCCTGGGCATATTCCCAAACAAAATTATAATTTAAAAAGATACATGCACCCGGTGTTCATAGCAGCACTATCTACAATAGTCCAGACATGAAAACAACCTAAGCATTCATTGACAGACAAATGGATAAAGATGTAATGTGTAAATATATATATATACATATGTATACATATAATAGCCATTAAAATTATATATTATATATAAAATGTTATAATATATACATATTATTTAGCCATTAAAATAATTAAATAATGCCATTTTCAGCAATATGGATGGGCCTTGAGATTATCATACTAAGCAAACTAAGTCAGAAGGAGAAAGATAAATATCATATGATATCAGTTAAATGTGGAATCTAAAATATGACATAAATGGAGATATCTAGGAAGCAAAAACAGACTCACAGATATAGAAAACAGATTTGTGGTTTCCAAGAAGGAGGGTGGTGGAGGAGGAAAGGATTGGAGTTTGAAATTAGCAGGTATAAACTATTATATATAGTATGAATAAACAACAAGGTCCTACTGTATAGCACAGGAAGCTATTTTTAATATCCTATGATAAACCACAATGGAAAAGAATATGCTTATACAGAGACAAAAGTAACAAGAAAAATATAATTTGAAAAAAATGCCTCTTCTTCAATGCTGCACAATCTGGACAGGGTTTTTTGGGCTTCCCTGGTGGCTCAGCAGTGAAGAATATGCCTGTTAATGCAGGAGATGCAAGAGATGTGGGTTCAATCCCTGAATCAGGAAGATCCCCTGCAGTAGGAAATAACAATCCATTCCAGTATTCTTGCCTGTAAAATTTCATTGATGGAGGAGCCTGGTGGGCTACAGTCTAGGCCATCACAAAGAGTCAGATCCAACTGAGCAACTGAGTATTATTAAATATAGTGCCCAGACATTTCTGGTCTGCATTGTAGCTGAATTTGTTGGATTTTCTGAAATCTTTACTTTGGGCAGAATTAAACCATTTTTGACTGCAGCCATGAAATTGAAAGACGCTTACTCCTTGGAAGAAAAGTTATAACCAACCTAGATAGATATGCACAAGCAGAGACATTACTTTGCCGACTTACGTCCGTCTAGTCAAGGCTATGGTTTTTCCTGTGGTCACGTATAGATGTGAGAGTTGGACTGTAAAGAAGGCTGACCGCCAAAGAATTGATGCTTTTGAACTGTGGTGTTGGAGAAGACTCTTGAGAGTCCCTTGGACTGCAAGGAGATACAACCAGTCCATTCTGAAGATCAACCCTGGAATTTCTTTGGAAGGAATGATGCTAAAGCTGAAACTCCAGTACTTTGGCCACTTCATGAGAAGAGTTGACTCATTGCAAAAGCCTCTGATGCTGGGAGGGATTGGGGGCAGAAGGAGAAGGGGGCGACAGAGGATGAGATGGCTGGATGGCATCACGGACTCAATGGATGTGAGTCTGAGTGAACTCCGGGTGTTGGTGATGGACAGGGAGGCCTGGTGTGCTGCAATTCATGGGGTCGCAAAGAGTCAGACACAACTGAGCTACTGAACTGAAGTTACACTTAAACACTGTGTGTGTTTGTGTTTATGCATGTGATTTAATTGTTAGCCCTCTAAAAGCAATTTTCTAAATACAGTGCTCCTTGAATTCTCAGCAGCAAATTCTAGACATGATTATTTTCTCCCACAGTTAAAATTTCAGATTTCACATATGAGACTACTTTAACAATCACAAAAGGGAACATAGTCTAAAACCAAGCAAATTCACTGTTTGAAATAAAGTAAAAATATTTAGAAGGAAATATACAGTGCATAATCTATTTCACTATAACATAAAGGTTTTAACATGTATTTTAATAGGTGAGGATATCTATGCATAAGGAAGAAAATAAACTATATTTAGTTTCTTTTATTTAGCATCATATAGCTTTATCATGACAATGTCATTAAATTAATTTTATTGACTGCCTACCGTTTACCAGTTCTCATGCTAATATTGAAAAGAAAAAGACTAATAAGAAAAAACATTTATATTCAAAGGTCTTTCAGTCTGGTAGATAAAATGGGGAAAATAAGAGTTACTGAGATCCTGCTATGGGCCAGGAAATATAAACCTTTTAATATGTTTTATCCTGGTTGGCTGGAGAAGGAAATTACAACCTACTCTAGTATTCTTGCGTAAAGAATCCCATGGACAGAGGAGCCTGGTGGGCTGCTGTCCATGGGGTCACGCAGAGTAGGACACAACCGAAGCAACTTGGCATGCATGCCGGCATCTTGGTTGGCTGTATAACACAGTGGTTAAATATCTGAATTGAAGCTAAACTACCTACTTACTAATGAACGGTCAGGTCTATCTATAATATCTCAGTTTTTTTCCAAGTATAAAATTGAATAATAATCTCGTCATTGAGATCTGGGAAGTCAAATATTGAGTTGATATAGCATCAAAATGGAGGAAGTCTAAACCCTAAGTCACAAAGAAGATCAGCAGAATCGTATTTAACTTCATCTGAGCAAGAAATAATCACTTCTGGTGCTGCTGCTGCTAAGTCACTTCAGTAGTGTCTGACTCTGTGCGACCCCATAGATGGCAGCACACCAGGCTCCCCCATCTCTGGGATTCTCCAGGCAAGAACACTGGAGTGGGTTGCCAGCTAAATCACTACAATTTGGAGGTCTGTATGGTATATCTGCAACCACAGTGCAGCTTATTCAGATCAATATGGAAAAGGACATCTTGTAGTATTGCCCTTCTATAATATTAATAAAATCTTAGATAGTGAGTCATAGGCTTAGTATTAATAGTTGGTCAATGGCTTGAAACAAACTGACTGAATTATTCTATTCAATTTATCCATTTTATAACAAGGTTGTATCCTTACTTTGGATTCAAAATATTCCCTTTTCAAACACATATTTAATAAGAACTTATAAATATGCAAATATTTAGGTATCTTAAAAAGCAAGACAGTTAACCTACTTCAAGGACCACGCAGGATACTAACGATAAATATGAAGGAAAGTAATTGATATTTAGAATAATATAGCCCTATTAAGTAATAACTCATGGGAAAAGACCCTGATGCTCGGAGGGGTTGGGGGCAGGAGAAGAGGACAACAGAGGATGAGATGGCTGGATGGCATCATTGATTCGATGGACATGATTTTGGGTAAACTCCGGGAGTTGGTGATGGACAGGGAGGCCTGGCGTGCTATGATTCATGGGGTTGCAAAGAGTCAGACATGACTGAGCGACTGAACTGAACTGAATTGAAGTACTAAGAGAGTCTACTGAATGTGCTAGAAGTTGAGCTTGAAGGTATAAACAGGCCTTTGCAGAGAGGATTATATTTAAATAATATTTTAAAGGAAAAACACAAAGTTAGCAGATGGAAATGGAGATAGGTTATTAGAAAATGAGTGAATAGTAATGTGCAAAAATAAGAAAAAAGGCAAATTCAGAGGATCAGAAGAAGCCTATCATGCAGGAATAAGAACTGGCGCAGTGATGAGTCCATATAGTTTTACAAGAGTCAGACAGTAAAGGTTTTGTAAAGATTATATTTATAAAAATTAAAAATTTTAATTCTTGTAAATAGCAGGGATTGGAGATACATCTGGGAATTAAATGAATGCAAGGAGAGCAATGTAAAAGGAGAGAAAAATGACCTTCTGAACTGGGGAGATGTATGTAAAATGCAAATAGATACACTATTGGATAATTACATTTATATCAGAAGATTAAATTTAGGGAATACCTCACTATTTGTGCTTTGATAGCTGTTTTGAGGAGCCTATAGGAATTATGGTCTTTCAGTCAGTTCAGTTGTCGCTCAGCAGTGTCTGACTCTTTGTGACCCCATGAATTGCAGCACGCCAGGCCTCCCTGTCCATTACCAACACCCAGAGTTCACTCACACTCGCGTCCATTGAGTCAGTGATGCCATCCAGCCGTCTCATCCTCTGCCGTCCCACTCTCCTCCTGCCCTCAATCCCTCCCAGCATCAGAGGCTTTTCCAGTGAGTCAACTCTTCACATGAAGTGGCCAAAGTACTAGAGTTTCAGCCTTAGCATCATTCCTTCCAAAGAAATCCCAGGGCTGATCTCCTTCAGAATGGACTGGTTGGATCTCCTTGCAGTTCAAGAGTCTTCTCCAACACCACAGTTCAAAAGCCTCAATTCTTCAGCACTCAGCTTTCTTCACAGTCCAACTCTCACATCCATACATGACCACTGGAAAAACCATAGCCTTGACTAGACGAACTTTGTTGGCAAATTAATGTCTCTGGTTTTCAACATGCTATCTAGGTTGGTCATAACTTTTCTTCCAAGGAGTAAGCCTAGGAAAATTTGAATAACTTCATTACTTTATAGGATTAAATTTTATCATTTTGTCAAATAGACATAAAATCTGGAAGAAAAATGTATCTCAAGGTGATAGATCTCACAACTCTTCCTTTGTTCAATTTTCTTAGCTTATAATGAAACTATATTTCTTAAAAAAAAAAAAAAAGGAAACCAGAATTGAAAGAGACACATGTACCCCAATGTTCATTGCAGCACTGTTGTTGGAAGCAACCTAGATGTCCATCAGCAGACGAATGGATAAGAAAACTGTGGTACATATACACAATGGAGTATTACTCAGCAATTAAAAAGAATACATTTGAATCAGCTCTAATGAGGTGGATGAAACTGGAGCTGATTATACAGAGTGAAGTAAGCCAGAAAGAAAAAACACCAATACAGTATACTAACACATATATATGAAATTTAGAAAGATGGTAATGATAACCCTGTATGCAAGACAGAAAAGAGACACAGATGTAAAGAACAGACTTTTGGATTCTGTGGGAGAGGGAAAGGGTGGGATGATTTATGAGAATGGCATTGAAACATGTATACTATCATGTAAGAAACGAATTGCTAGTCTAGGTTTGATACAGGATATGGGATGCTTGGTGCTGGTGCACTGGGATGACCCAGAGAGATGATATGAGGCAGGTGGTGGGCGGGGGTTTAGGGTTGGGAACTCATGTACACCTGTGGTGGATTCACGTCAATGTAAGGCAAAACCAATACAGTATTGTAAAGTAAAAAAATAAAAAGAAATTTATAGTAAAACATGTTTAGATGTATACACATAAACACATTTATATATAATATATGTATATAAAACTAAAATGGTATATAAAATGCAATTCTATGATGAATTTATTTCATAATTTGACATGGCGAGAGTTTCTAATTTATTTATGGTTCATTATAATATTGATTATATAAGTCAGCATGTGTTTGTCCTTAGTTTTGCGAACTGTTACAGAGCAGGTGTCATGTCTTTCAAAGTATTTCTGAGTATTACCTTAAATCATTCACCTGAGAAAGCTTAAAATGTAACTATCCAGATGCTCACCATTTGTAAATTTCTCCCTGGGTGTAAATTAGTCACTTTGGAAATGTGTCAAAGTGTTAAGTATTATTCTGATTCTTATTTTTCATATGATTAAGGTATTTAGAGCAATAACTTCAGCAAGCTTGACCATGATCATAACCAAATGATGAATACACAAGTTCTTTCGACATATATACTAGGTACGTGGAGACATTCATTAACACATTTGGAAACTGAGAGTTAATTGATAATAATAAAGATTAAATGTTTTGTGAAAGTAGTATATTGCTTTTATTTCTTGGTTAACTTTTAATATGTTATTTAAATTTTGCATTATTTTTCTTGGTAAAATTTGAGAGATAAGCATTGTACGATTCCTCTCTTTAAAAAGTCCACATCTGCTCATCTAATTTTTAAAATCTAACACAACATCCTAGGAATCAATGAACTAAAATGGACTGGAATGGGTGAATTTAACTCAGATGACCATTATATCTACCACTGCAGGCAGGAATCCCTAAGAAGAAATGGAGTAGCCATCATGGTCAACAAGAGTCTGAAATGCAGTACTTGGATGCAATCTCAAAAATGACAAAATGATCTCTGTTCATCTCCAAGGCAAATCATTTAATATCACAGTTATCCAAGTCTATGCCCCAACCAGTAATGCTGAAGAAGCTGAAGTTGAACGGTTCTATGAAGACCTATAAGACCTTTTAGAACTAACACACCCCAAAAATGTCCTTTTCATTTTAGGGGGCTGGAATGCTAAAGTAGGAAGTCAAGAAACACCTGGAGTAACAGGCAAATTTGGCCTTGGAATGTGGAATGAAGCAGGGCAAGGCTAATAGTTTTGCCAAGAAAATGCACTGGCCATAGCAAACAACTTCTTCCAACAACACAAGAAAAGACTTTACACATGGACATCACCAGATGGTCAACACCAAAATCAAATTGATTATTTTCTTTGCAGCCAAAGATGGAGAAGCTCTACACAGTCAACAAAAACAAGACCAGGAGATGACTGGCTCAGATCAAGAACTCCGTATTACCAAATTCAGACTTAAATTGAAGAAAATAGGGAAAACGGCTAGACCATTCAGGTATGACCTAAATCAAGTCCCTTATGATTACACAGTGGAAGCGAGAAGTAGATTTAAGGGCCTAGATATGATAGATAGAGTGCCTGATAACTATGGAATGAGGTTCATGACATTGTACAGGAGATAGGAATCAAGACCATCCACATGGAAAAGAAATGCAAAAAAGTAAAATGGCTATCTGGAGAGGCCTTACAAATAGCTGTGAAAAGAAGAGAGGTGAAAAGCAGAGGAGAAAAGGAAAGACATATGCATCTGAATGCAGAGTTCCAAAAAATAGCAAGAAGAGAGAAGAAAGTCTTCTTTAGCGATCAGTGCAAAAAAGATAGAGGAAAAGAACAGAAAGGAAAAGACTAGAGATCTCTTCAAGAAAATTAGAGATATCAAGGGAACATGCAACAATGGGCTCAGTAAAGGACAGAATGGTATGGACCTAACAAAGGTGGAAGATATTAAGAAAAGATGGCAAGAATACACGGAAGAACTGTACAAAAAAGATCTTTATGAACCATATAATCATGATGAGAAATATCAATAACCTCAGATATACAAATGACACCACCATTATGGCAGAAAGTGAAGAGGAGATAAAAAGCCTCTTGATGAAAGTGAAAGAGGAGAGTGAAAAAGTTAGCTTAAAACTCAACATTCAGAAAATGAAGGTCATGGCATCCAGTCCCATCACTTCATGGGAAACAGGGAAACAGTGGAAACAGTGTCAGACTTTATTTTTCTGGGCTCCAAAATCACTGCAGATGGTAACTGCAGCCATGAAATTAGAAGACACTTAATCCTTGGAGGAAATGTTATCACCAACCTAGACAGTATATTCACAAATAGAGATTAATATGATGACTAAGGTCAGTCTGGTCAAGGCTATGGTTTTTCCAGTGGTCATGTATGGATGTGAGAGTAGGACTGTGAATAAGGCTGAGCACCAAAGAATTGTTGCTTTTAAACTGTGGTGTTGGAAAAGACTCTTGAGAGTCCCTTGGACTGCAAGGAGATCCAATTAGTCCATTCTGAAGGAGATCAGCCCTGGGATTTCTTTGGAAGGAATGATGCTAAAGCTGAAACTCCAGTACTTTGGCCACATCATGTGAAGAGTTGACTCACTGGAAAAGACTCTGATGCTGGGAGGGATTGGGGGCAAAAGGAGAAGGGGACGACTGAGGATGAAATGGCTGGATGGCATCACCAACTCAATGAACGTGAGTCTGAGTGAACTCTGAGAGATGGTAATGAACAGGGAGGCCTGGCATCCTGCAATTCATGGGGTCGCAAAGATTCAGACGCGACTGAGTGACTGAACTGAACTGAGTCAAGGCTATGGTTTTTCCTGTGGTCATATATGGATATGAGAGTTGGACTGTGAAGAAGGCTGAGTGTCGAAGAATTGTTGCTTTTGAACTGTGGTGTTGGAGAAGACTCTTGAGAGTCCCTTTACTGCAAGGAGATCCAACCAGTCCATTCTGAAGGAGATCAGCCCTGGGATTTCTTTGGAAAGAATGATGCTAAAGCTGAAACTTTAGTACTTTGGCCACCTCATGCGAAGAGTTGACTCATTGGAAAAGACTCTGATGCTCGGGGGGATTGGGGGCAGGAAGAGAAGGGGACGACAGAGGTTGAGATGGCTGGATGGCATCACGGACTCGATGGTCGTTGAGTCTGAGTGAACTCCGGGAGTTGGTGATGGACAGGGAGGCTTGGCGTGCTGCGACTCATGAGGTCACAGAGTCAGAAACGACTGAGTGACAGAACTGCACTGACCTGAATATACAACTTCATTTTCAGAACATGTTGTAAGCAGTTTATAGAACATTTTTTGTGCTAAAAATATAAAACAGCTAGTTTAATGTGTTTTAGCATAAATAGATATAGCTCTTAGTACATGTTGCCATGTGAAACGTGGCTTTCCTTCAATTAAAATGTGAGTTCACAAGGAATTATAGCTGTATTTCTTTTACATATGCCAGAGTTCACAGCATATTATTTATCAAGCACCTATAAGTCAAATAATAAGGCATATATGAATTAACAATATTAAATATTCAAGTCCATATAAAGTTTTGTGTGTGTGTGTGTGTGCTAAGTTGTCTCAGTAGTGTCTGACTCTTTGTGACCCTATGGACTATAACAAGCCAGGATCCTCTGTCCCTGAGATTCCCCAGGCAAAAATACTGCCCTCTTCCTGGGGATCTTCCCAACCCAAGGATTGAAGCAACCCACATCTCTTAGGTCTCCTACATTGGCAGGTGGATTCTTTGCCACTAGTGCCACCTTGGAAGCCCCAGACAAAATTTTATAATCATGCTCATTTGGCTCATATATTCATGGAAAATGAATTAAAATGATATTACCTTTATAAGAAAATCATTGTAAAATTTAAAATAATTACATTTTACTTAATTATTTGAAATCATTCTTCAACTTAC
>SJYF01000353.1:2598436-2610605 GCA_006410515.1 Procapra przewalskii | reverse complement strand
ATTAATATGTATAAAATATACATACACACACACACACATATCTACCTATTCTTTTTTCAACAAAACCTTGGGATTTCTAATTGCATGTAACTTTATAACCAATTTTTCAAATTCTGCCATAAATCTCAGTTCAGTTCAATCGCTCAGTCGTGTCCGACTCTTTGCTACCCCATGAATCGCAGCACGCCAGGCCTCCCTGTCCATCACCATCTTCCAGAGTTCACTCAGACTCACGTCCTTCAAGTCAGTGATGCCATCCAGCCATCTCATACTCGGTCGTCCCCTTCTCCTTCTGCCCCCAATCCCTCCCAGCATCAAATCTCATATATATATATGTATATATATACACACACACATGCTGCTAAGTCACTTCTGTCTTGCCCAACTCTGTGCGACCCCACCTGCACGGTCGCTGGGGTTCTCCTGGCAAGAACACTGGAGTGGGTTGCTATTTCCTTCTCCAACGCATGAAAGTGAAAAGTGAAAGTGAAGTCACTCAGTCATGTCCAACTCTTAGCGACCCCATGGACTGCAGCCTACCAGGCTCCTCTGTCCATGGGAGTTTCCAGGCAAGAGTACTGGAGTGGGATGCCATTGCCTTCTCCATATATACACATACAGACATGTTAAATAAAATGTCTTTCACTGATAATATATTTAGGTAAAAATTTAATCTTTATAATTCTGAGAATATCCACTTGTGGATAGGATATTATTCATCTTTTCTTCACTACTTTATATTTAAGTAATTTTAGATTTTGTTGTGTTATTTTTCAATTGCTAAGCCACATCTGACTCTTTTGTGATCGCATGGACTATAGCCAGGCAGGAGCCTCTATTCATGGGGTTTCCTAGGCAAGAATACTGCAGTGGATTTCCATTTCCTTCTCTAAGCGATCTTCCTGACCTAGGGATAAAATGTGCATCTCCTGTATTGGCAGGAGGATTCTCTACTGCTGAGCCACCAGGGAAGGTCAATTTTACACTTATCAAACTGTTACAAAGATAGTGTGGAGTGTTCCCTTGTACTTTTCATCTATTTTTATTTAATGTTATTATCAACACAAGAATAGCATATTCATCAAAACCAAGCAACTAACATTGGTATGATATACTAACTACAGAACTATCTATAGTTCACTAGTTTTTCAGTAACATTTTTATTCTATTTTAGGATTCAAACCAAGCTATACCTTGCTGTTCATCAATCAGTTTCTTTAGTCTTCTCCAAAGCAATCTGTGATTTCTTTTTTCCTTATATCCCTGATACTTTTTAAGGTCAAGTATTTGTGTCATATATTTTGTAGAATGATTCTCAATTTTTGCTTTAATTTTCTTTCTCATGATTATATTGAAGCCATAGTGTTTTGGAAAGAAATACTACAGAGGTAGTATGCATATTCTACTGACCTGACCAATGACTGCTGATGTTAACTTGATCACTTGGCTGTCTGCCAGGTTTCTTCACTTCAACGTCGCCATTTTTCTCTTTAGATATACTATTATTTGGAAATGGCTTCCTCAGTCTAGTCTTTATTCAAAGGATAGTGAACTAAAAGGTTCCTCTTGTAAACTGAAGTATGTTTTCAAAAGATGGTGATGATCCTAAGACTTCTCAACACAAGGCAAAAAGTTCTCCATTTCTCAGTGAGGCTGTGGATGTTCATGAAATCTATTGTGGTTATCATTTAATGATTACTGTAAGTCAAATCATTATGCTATATATCTTAAGCTCATACAGTGCTTTCTGTCAGTTATATCTCAAAGAGTTGAAAGAAATAATGGTAAGAATATGTACCAACCATTAGTGTAATCAGTAAATATGAACAAAGATATTTAAGGGTTAGGCAAAATTCAGTCCCTACACAAATTACACCAAAGGTTAAAAAAAAAAAAAGGAAGCAATACTGTACTGGAATAAAGTTATTATCAAGTTTTTGGTTGATGATCAAGGTAAAGTAACACAAATATTTTGAGTAGAGAATAGTAGTCACAAGAATGAAATAAAATTAGACAATTACANNCAGAAAGTATTTTCTATGGGCTAAAAGAACATGAAGAAGTAAGAGTAGAGAAGAGTAGACTTCACTGAAGGACATAAATGTAGGAAGGTAGAAAAGATAAACTGGAGAATCTAATTAGCTGCCAGAAACACAGAGGTAAATTAGAAATCATTTATATGACAGAAACAACTATCATCAATTATACATCAACAGATTTTATAACCTGGAATAAATAAATCCCCAGAACTATTGTTATTGTTCAGTCAGCCATATTCAACTCTTTGTTACCCTATGGACTGCAGCATGCCAGACTTCCCTGTCCTTCATCATCTCCTGGAGCTTACTGAAACTGATGTCCATTGAGCTAGTGATGCCATCCAACCATCTCATACTGTGTCCTCCCATCCTCCTCCTGCCTTCACTTTTTCCTAGTATCAGGGTCTTTTCTACTAAATTGGCTCTTCACATCAGGTGGAAAATGTATTGGAGCATTAGTTTCAGCATCAGTCATTCCAATGAATACTCAGGGCTGATTTCCTTTAGGATTGACTGGTTTGATCTCCTTGCAGCCTAAGGGACTCTAAAGAGTCTTCTCCAACATCACAGTTCAAAAACATCAATTCTTCAGTGCTCAGCTTTCTTTATGGTCCAACTCTCACATGACTATTGGAAAAACAATAGCTTGGCTATACAGACTTTTGTCAGCAAAGTAATGTTTCTGCTTTTTAATATGTGTCTAGGTTTTTCAAGGAGTAAGTGTCTTTTAATTTCATGGCTGCAGTCACCATCTGCAGTGATTCTGGAGCCCAGGATAATAAATTCTCTCACCGTTTCCACTGTTTCCACAACAATTTGCTATGAAGTGATGGGACCAGATGCCATGATCTTAGTTTTTTGAATGGCATGTTTTAAGCCAGCTTTTCACTCTCCTTTTTTATCTTCCTCAAGATGCTCTTTAGTTCCTCTTCTCTTTCTGCCATAAGGATGGTGTCATCTTCCTATCTGAGGTTATTGATATTTCTCCAAGCACTCTTGCTTCCAGCTTGTGCTTCATCTATCCTGGTATTTTTCATGATATTACCTATCAAGAACCATACACTACTGAGGAAACCAGGATTGAAAGAGACATGTTTACCCCAATGTTCATTGCACCACTGTTTGCAATAGCTAGGACATGGAAGCAACCTAGATGTCTATCAGCTGACGAATGGACAAGAAACCTGTGGTACATATACACAATGGAATATTTTCAGCTATTAAAAAGAATGTGTTTGAATCAGTTCTAATGAGGTGGATGAAACTGGAGCCTATTATACAGAGTGAAGTAAGTCAGGAAGAAAAATACCAATACAGTATATTAATGCCTATATATGGAATTTAGAAAGATGATAATGATGACCCAATATGTGAGACAGCAAAAGAAACATGGAGATAAAGAAAAGACTTTTGGACTCTGTGGGAGAAGGCGAGGGTGGGATGATTTGAGAGAATAGCTTTAAAATATGTATATTACCATATGTGAAATAGATTGCCAGTCCAGGTGTGATGCATGAGACAGGGTGCTCAGGGTTGATGCACTGAGATGACACTGAGAGATGGGATGGGGAGGGAAGAGGGTGAGGGGTTCAGGATGGGGAACACATGAGCACCCATGGCTGTTTCATGTAAATGTATGGCAAAAACCACTACAATATTGTAAAGTAATTAAACTCCAATTAAAGTAATTAAGTTAATTAAAATTAAATTAAAAATGAATTAATTTGAATAAGAAAGTTTGAATAGACAACAAGTAAGAATGCTGAATGAGGAATCAAAAAATTACCAATAAATAAATGTCCAGGACCACACAGTTTCACTGGTGAATTCTACCAAAAATCTAAAGAAGAGTTAAAACCAATCCTTCTCAAACTCATGCAGAAAATTAGATAAGTGAGAATAATTCAAACTCATTTAATGAGGCCAGCATTACTCTTATGTCAAAGTCATAGATGGGCACTTCAAAAGATATATTAAAAATATCTTTGAGGAATACAGATGCAAATATTCTTAACTTAAAAAATGATTTCAACAGCATATTTAAAGGGTCATATACCATAATCAAGTAAGATTCATCTTTGTGGCAAGGATGGTCCAACACATGACAATCAATGAATGTAATAGATCACAATAATAGAAATTAATATATAAAGTCCATGCTCATCTCAATAGATGAAGGCAAAAGCCACTTGACAAAATTCAACATCCATTCATGACAAAAGAAAAAAAAATAAATTGGGCACAGAAGCAACATACTTCAATATAATAAAATCATATATGACAATTCAAGATCTACCATCATGCTCAATGATGAGAGGTTTTAAAACTCTTCTAAGATCAGGAACAAATCTGTGATGTCCACTCTCATCACTTTTATTCATCATAGTATGGGAAGCCTAAACAAGAACAATTAAATAAATTCTAAAATGACATCCCAATTGGAATGGAAATAGTCACTATTTGCAAATGAAACAATTTTATATTTAGAAAGTCCTAATAACAACAAAAGATGTTTGAACTAATAAAGGAATTCAGTAAATTTTAAGGGTACAAAACAACATTTAATATTCAGGGGCATATCTTGACAGTTACAATGAAATATCTGAAAAAGAGAAAAACAAAACAATATTATCTACAATATAATCAAAAAGGACAAAATACCTAGGAATAAATTAAATGGAAAGCCATAAGACACTGATGAAAGAAATTGTAGGTGCAAATAATTGTGAAATTATTCTATATTATATGAATTTATTTGAAATGTCCAAAATAGACAAATCCACTCAGACAGAAAGTGAATTGGTAGTTACTATAGGATAGAGGAATGCAGACTGCCTGCTAATAGGTATGGGGTTTCTTTTGGAGCTGATTAAACTATTCTGAAATTAGATAGGGCTGCTGGACTCAATATGTCAGCAAATCTGGAAAACTCAGCAGTGGACATAGGACTGGAAAAGGTCAGTTTTCATTCCAATCCCGAAGAAAGGCAATGCCAAAGAGTGCTCCAGCTACCACACAATTGCACTCATTTCACACGCTGGTAAAGTAATGCTCAAAGTTCTACAAGCCAGGCTTCAACAATACGTGAACCATGAACTTCCTGATGTTCAAGCTGGTTTTAGAAAATGCAGAGGAACCAGAGATCAAATTGCCAACATCTGCTGGATCATCAAAAAAGCAAAAAAAAAATCTATTTCTGCTTTATTGACTATGCCAAAGCCCTTGACTGTGTGGATCACAATAAACTGTGGAAAATTCTGAGAGAGATGGGAATCCCAGACCACCTGACTTGCCTCTTGAGAAATCTGTATGCAGGTCAGGAAGCAACAGTTAGAACTGGACATGGAACAACAGCCTGGTCCCAAATAGGAAAAGGAGTATGTCAAGGCTGTATGTTGTCACCTGGCTTATGAGAAATGCTGAACTGGAAGAAACACAAGCTGGAATCAAGATTGCCGGGAGAAATATCAATCACCTCAGATATGTGGATGACACCACCCTTATGGCAGAAAGTGAAGAGTACCTAAAAAGCATCTTGATGAAAGTGAAAGAGGAGAGTGAAAAAGTTGGCTTAAAGCTCAACATTCAGAAAATGAAGATCATGGCATCCAGTCCCATCACTTCATGGGAAATAGATGGGTAAACAGTGGAAACAGTGTCAGACTTAATCTCTTTGGGCTCCAAAATCACTGCAGATGGTGACTACAGCCATGAAATTAAAAGATGCTTACTTCTTGGAAGAAAAGTTATTACCAACCTATATAGCATGTTTAAAACCAGAGACGTTAATTTGTCAACAAAAGTCCGTCTAGTCAAGGCTATGTTTTTTTTCCTGTGGTTATGTATGGATGTGAGAGTTGGACTGTGAAGAAAGCTGAGTGCTGAAGAATTTATGCTTTTGAACTGTGGTGTTGGAGAAGACTTTTGAGAGTCCCTTGGATTGCAAGGATATACAACCAATCCATTCTGAAGGAGATCAGCCCTGGGATCTCTTTGGAAGGAATGATGCTGAAGCTGAAACTCCAGTACTTTGGTGAAGTACTGGATGCGAAGAGTTGATTCATTGAAAAAGGCTCTGATTAGGGGCAGGAGGAGAAGGGGACGACAGAGGATGAGATGGCTGGATGGCATCACTGACTCGATGGACATGAGTCTGAGTGAACTCCGGAAGTTGGTGATGGACAGGGAGGCCTGGCGTGCTGCGATTCATGGGGTCATGAAGAGTCATACACGACTGAGCGGCTGAACTGAACTGAATTGAACTAATGGTTGCCCAACTTTGTAACTACACTAAAAATCACTTCATTGTACACTTTGAAATAATGAATTTTATGGTATACAAATTAATGTTTACTTTTAATATGTTTAAATGTTAATTCATTGCAAATTTAGAGTAATAGTTTTAAAAAGTTTAAATTCTAAGTGTTCATATTTTAAATATAAACATTTTACTCAGTTTCAATCCCCAAACTGAAGTTACTTCCCATACTTGGCTGCATATTAGAATCACCTAAGGAGTGTTGACTGAACTCTGTACTCCGCAAAATCAAATAAAGAAAATTTCTGGATGTGTGAAATAGGCAGGTATTAGTATTTCTGAAAGTTCAGCAAAGATTCTATTACCTTATTGTTGCTGTTCTTATGTCCCTGAAGTAAGTCCTATTCTTTTGTTACCCCATGGACTATAGTCCACTAGGGTCCTCTGTCCATGGGATTTCCTAGGCAAGAATACTGCAGTGGGTTGCCATTTCTTGAGGGGATTTTCTCCACCTAGGGATCAACCGGCAGACAGATTGTTTATCACTGAGCCGCTGAGGAAGCCCTTAATAATTTTATTACATAGCCAAATTAAAGAACCATTACAATCACAACATACATAAATTAAGGCATCTATAATTTAAAAGGGTCTTCCCAGGTAATTCAGTGGTAAAGAATCCACTTGCCAATGCAGGAGATGTAGGTTTGATTCCTGGGTTGGGAAGATCCACTGGAGAAGGAAATGGCAACTCACTGCAATATTCTTGCCTGGGAAATCCCATGGATAGAGAAGCCTGGTGCACTATGGTCCATGGGGTCCCAAAAGAGTTGAACATGATTTAGTGACTAAACAACAAACACATATTGAAGTGGGTATAATTGAAAAGTTTAAGTACAGCAAGTACGAATATTATAGAAGTTATTATTTTCAAATTGGAATAATACATTATTTGTGTAAACAACAAATAAAAAATAACAGACTTGTCCAAATAATGGGTTGAAAGCATCACAGTCAAATTAGATTTTAAGAAATTTAAGCATATAAAAAAAGAAACTAATGTGATATATCGTGAATCAAACTGGTAAATCCTATAATCAAAAGATTTAGCAGCATGGCTACAGAAAGTTCTATATTCTTTTAAACAATTTGCTATAGAACAAAACAAAATAAAAATAATTTAAGTATAGCAAAGAGAAATATTACCTATTTTTTGAAATGCAGTTTTTGTATATGAAATTGTCAAAAGGTCGTATATATGAGTGTATATGATTATGTATGTTTTATATTTCAATTGCAATAAAAGACCATTTTGAAGATAATTTGAATTGAAGTAGTATATATGTGACTATGTCTGTAAAACAGTTCTGTTTCAGCAAGATTCGATCTCAATATCAATTATGTTTTGAATATTTTTCCCCTTTAAAACAAAATACAGTAATATTCTAACAGATTTAGAGCAGTGCAGACTTGAAATATTTATTTACTTAGTAGAAGAGTAATTAACAACCAGAAAAGAAACAGCTTTAAATGCAAATCTTTGGAGTTAGTCAATTAAAGTATTAATTAAAACTCTGTAAGATATGAAGGAGCTTCCCTGGTGGCTGAGTGGTAAGAATCCATCTATCAATGCAGGAGACCTGGGTTCAATTCTGGGTAGGGAAGATTCCCTGGAGGGGGAAGTGGCAATCCACTTCAGTTTTTTCACCTGGGAAATCTCATGGCCAGAGGAGCCTGGTGGGCTACAGTCCATGGTGTCACAAAAGTCAGACAACACAACAACTAAACAACAGTGTAAGAACAAGGCTAAGAAAATTCAGAATTTCTATTCACTGAGAACATTTTTCATATTAATGAACCTCTGTAATTTATTTTTCCATATTTAAAATTAATTTGCAGTTTCATGCTGAAATTTATAGAATAAAATAAATAGTAATGCAATATCTTTGGAAAGAAATATATGAATCAGAAAACTTATATTTTACCTGTTGAAACAGAGCAGGTATTTATTTACATGGATTTAATTTGATTTATTTCCAAGGGTATAATTAGGCTTTTCAGGTGGCAGTAGTGGTAAAGAATTTGCCTGCCAATGTGGGAGACACAAGAGACTCAGGTTTGATCCCTGGAGCCAGAAGATCACCTGGAGAAGGAGATGCAATATTCTTGCCTGGAAAATTCCATGGATGGAGGAGCCTGGTGGGCATAGTCTATGGGGTTAGAAAGAATCAGACATGATCAAGCACACACACAAGGATATGACAAGAAAAAAGCTATGGCCCTATTAGTGATAATCTTTTTGTAATACCTTTGAGAACACCTTAACTTCAATTGTTTCCTATTTGAATGACAATATAGGAGCCCATAAGTTTATGAGGAACAAAATCTAATAAAGTTTCCACTCATCAAGAAATATTTGTTGAGCATTTATTATACATACATTGAAATAAGTTAGACATCAGTGACTATTACTGATTTGACTTGTTCATTTGTAAGTAGTATCCATATTTCAAATGTATTCTCTGTTCAGAAAGAAATTCTAATGAAATTTTAAAATTTCTATCGGATAATTGTTCCTCCTCTACCTATTCTAAAGACCAATAAATTCAATTTTCACGTACTTAGTTTCTTCTTATAGGGGTTTTCCAGGTGGTAAAGAACCTGCCTGCCAATGGGGGAGACTTGAGAGACACAGGTTCCATCGCTACTTGTGGGAGATCCCCTGGAGAAGAAAATAGCAACACATTCCAGTATTTTTTCCTGCAGAATTCCCCCGAAGGAGCCTGGTGGGCTATAGTTCATAGGGTCATAAAGAGTCAGACATGAATGAAGTGAATTAGCAGAGCAAAACTCCTTGTATATTTCACACTATACTGCACAACAGTGAAAAAACTATTTAAATATAGTTAATATATTAGTTATATAGTTAATATGGTAACTATAGTTATATAGTTAATATATTAAATAGTTTAAAAACTATTTAATAGTCAATAAAACTATTTAATTGTTAATAAAGAACTCAAGTTCTTCCACCATTCTTAGTAAGGAAGGAGCTCTGTAGTTAAAATTTTACCATGCTATTGAGTCATTCTTTGGTAAGAGGTGATAGATAAATCAACTCGACCAGGCAGATGTTCTCATCAGAGATTTTGGTTTGCTGATTGAGAATGCAGTCAGTCTCTAATAGTATTAAACTTGAGAGAAAATACAATCATGAATTTTATTGGAATAGACATTTCCTGATAAGGTTATGGAGAAGAAAAACCCAATTTGCTGACATAATGAGGTAGATGAGATAAGACACTTCACAGAGAGGTTCTGAGAAATTTGATTCCAGGTCTAAATGGCTTTTTATCTATAACATCTCAGGTAGTCCTATGGCATTTCCAATCCATTTGGCTTTATTTTCTGTAACGTGGCAAAGTATCTCCACTTCCCCTTCCACACTACCTCTGTGTGTGTGTGTGTGTGAGTGTGAGTGTGTGTGTGTTTATCTTGTCTGATTTCTTCTTTTGGGGTAACTTAGATCAACATTTATTTTCTAAATCTAAAATATTATTGACTAAAACAAAAAGAATACTTTAACAAAACCAAAGTTCAAGCCAAAATTTAAGAAATAAACGAATCATTTTAGTTTACACCTATGACATTTTGCATTTTAATATTTTTTGTATTTATTTAAGATATTCATTTCTTGGCACAGTCTTAATATTTGAAGTTGTTTTTAAGAAACATGTCCCATGAACATGAGATTGGACTGAAATCACAAATTTTAAGTGTGATTAGAAAGAAATAAATTGCCTTCCCAGAACTTCTTGAGATTTCATATAAAATCACAATAATTTACAAATATAAAATCTAGGAGCACTAGAATGCTGCTTAATTACCACTCCAAATCTAAGAGTCTGTGGCATAGTTGATTAAAAAATCTAATTTAAAATCATTCAGTTCTTTCAACATTACCATAATGTCTCTTGGTCCCATTCTATATACAGCAATATATCTGTGTAGATGCTTTTACATTAAGAGTAATGTCACTCTACTATTTACTCAAAATGTAGAGTTGAATTTATATCTCAGAAGCTCATCAACACAGCTTAATATATGGAGATACGTGTTTATTTATTCTTTCTGGTTGCCAAATTTCATTCATTAGAACATCTTATTTAAGAGCTACTAAAAATAACAACAATTTAGAGTGTAATTTACCAGATACAAAATTAGTCAAGTCAGTGAAGACAATTAAATAAGACAGTTTAATAAAAAGTTCATAAATATTGTATTTAGCTCATTAGCAATTTCCCCTTCTTCTACTAAAATAATATCTCCTTTCTGTCTTAAGGTGCATTTAATTAACCTAACATAATGTACAATTTAATTAAAGGATTTCTCTAGTTATTTCTTCCACATTATCATCTGAGAAGTAATATCATATGATTCAAATGATATCATATATGCAAATGTAGGAGACTGAATATTTTGTTTCCTCTAGTTAAGAGCTAGTGAAAGGCAAGATACATGGCAGTTATGACCATAGATGCCTGTACACTACTGATACTATATATAAAATAGATAATTAATGAGAATCTACTGTATGGCACAGGGAACTCTACTCAATGCTCTGTGGTGACTTAAATGGGAGGGAAAGGGGATATATGTATATGTATAGCTGATTCACTTTGCTGTACAGTAAAAAACTAATAGCATTGTAAAGCAACTATATTTCAATGAAAATTAAAAGAAAAAAAGAACATGGACGCTGGATACAGATGACCTAAATTTGAATTATAAATATGCAATTTAAAAGCTGTGTGCTATTGCAGGCTGATTCACCTTTCTGTATCTCAATTTCCCCATCTGAAAAACAGAGATGATATTAACTGCCTGACTGACAAGTAAAGTGAAGTGAAGTGTTAGTCACTCAGTCTTTTCAACCTCTGCGAACCCGTATACTATAGCCCGCCAGGCTTCTCAGTCCATGGGCTCCTCCAGGTAAAAAAGCTGAAGTGGAGTGGATTGCCATTCCCTTCTCCAAAGGATCTTCCTGACCCAGGGATTAACCCCCGGGTCTCCTGCATTGCAGGCGAATTCTTTACTGTTTGAGCTACAGGGAAAACTGACTGATACAGTTATTCTAAATATTAGGTGAGATGATATTTTAAAAACACTTAGAATTGTGTGCAGTTAGCATAGTGTTTGTTATTACTGTTTTGGACTGCAAGGAGATCCAACCAGTCCATTCTGAAATCAGCACTGGGATTTCTTTGGAGGGAATGATGCTGAAGCTGAAACTCCAGTACTTTGGCCACCTCATGCAAAGAGTTAACTCATTGGAAAAGACTCTGATACTGGGAGGGATTAGGGGCAAGAGGAGAAGGGGACGACAGAAGATGAGACGGCTGGATGGCATCACTGACTCGATGGACATAAGTCTGAGTAAACTCCAGGAGTTGGTGATGGACAGGGAGGCCTGACATGCTGCGATTCAGGGGGTGGCAAAGAGTCAGACATAACTGAGCAAATGAACTGAACTGAACTGAACTGATGTGCTTTATGTCTCTACGATTATATAGGCATGGAGAAAACCATGGGAAAGTATAAATTAAGTTGGAAACAGTTAATTAGTGGTGGAAAAGTGACAAGGATAGAAAGATTGAGTAGAAACAAGAAATGAGGTAGTAAAGGTGACCCTAAAATGCATATGATATAATAACTTATAAGCATTTATGTAAAATGATATATACTTATATATACTTTTTGAAATGTTTTAAAGATTAATGGAATGGTACCTCATTAGTGAAACAATTATAAACATTTTAAACTTTATTTTTTCTGCTTATCTTCCAGAGGTCAAATATATAATTCTTTGTAACTA
>SJYF01000353.1:2520878-2531687 GCA_006410515.1 Procapra przewalskii | reverse complement strand
TTTTTTTTTTACCATACTTTTTTTTTTTTCTGTTTCTCACCTGAAAGCAAAATAAAATATGAGGGCTGTAAACACACACACCCACATCCGGGAGAGAATTGTATACCATCTGGTATCAGTACATACATGTTGTTGTTGTTCATTGCTATGTGTGCTTAATCTAATATTGGAAATTATGAATAGCTTATAAGATTTCATGCTTTTTGTTACTAATTGTCACTTTCACTTTTGAATATTTCCAGTGCCTTAATGTTTTTATTTTCAATTTTATCTTTTGAGGAATTATGCTGCTTGCAGACTTCCCTGGTAGCTCAGCTGATAAAGAATCCACCTGCAAAGCAGGAGACCCCAGTTTGATTCCTGGATTGGGAAAATGTCCTAGAGAATGGATGGGATACCCACTCCAGTATTCTTGGGTTTTCCTGGTGGCTCAGATAGTAAAGAATTTGCCTGCAATGTGGGAAACATGGGTTTTATCCTGTGGTTGGGAAAATCCCCTGGAAGAGGGTAAGCCAACACACTCCAGTATTCTTGCTTGGAGAATTTCATAGACAGAGGATCCTGGTGGTTAACAGTTCATGGGGTCTCAAAGAGTTGGACACTATTAAGCAACTAAGCACAGCACGGCACATCACAGCACAGCACAGCACAGCACACTGCTTGCAAGGTCATTACCTGTGGTAATCTGCACTGATGGAGTAACTGTCTCTCTCACTTAAACAGTGAAAAATACATGATAAGTCTCAAAAGCCAGGTAAAGGTTGCAGGAGAGTCCTTCTCTACGTCAGTACTGACTACAACAACAGAGCCATGAGAGACCCAAAATGATTGCTTTGGAAATGTGATTTCCATCTAGGGAAACCATGGGGACTTTCTTTTTCAGTCTTCAAAAGAAAATTAGTTTGACACAAAATAGATACATAATTTGTATGATAGAATTTTATTGGAATTTTGCTTGAGACAAATGGAATTATTCTCCTAAGAACCGATTTATAAATAAGCTTTGAGAAAACCAAAGATTATAGAAAGATTTATACTTTTTAAACATGCCAGTTTCCTCAAATAAAATTATTACATTGGTGGCACTAGTGGTAAAGAACCTGCCGGCCAACTCAAGAGACATAAGAGATGTGTGTTCATTCCCAGTGTAGGGTAGATCCCTGGAGGAGGGCATGGCAACCCACTCCAGTATTCATGCCTGGAAAATCCTATGGACAGAAGATTCTGGCAGGCAATGGTTCGTAGGGTTGCAAAAAGTCAGACTGGACTGAAGCAACTTAGCACACACACACTTATGAAATAAATACAACATTTTTATAAAGCCTTATGTGACATTTCCTAGAAATCAGAAGGAAAAATGTTAAGCCACAAGAAGTGAGTTGAAATTTTTCTATGAAAGTTGAAAATGAGAATATAAGATTCCAAAAATAGATATGACTCGCAAAAATAACTTTAAAATCATAAATTCACTATACAACTAAAACGGATATACCCCAAATGCATGTAACATATCTGACAAGAAACAAACAAAAATTCTTAGAGTAAAGGTAAAGGAAACCAATTTCCATGGTTTTATCATTTAAGATTTTTTGCAGATGTATAGAAAATTTACAAAGATAGTACAATAAATATTTCTTGTACCACTCACTCAGCTTCACCCTTAACATCTTACATTGCTACTGTACATTCATCAAAACTGAGTAACTGAGATTGCTATACTACTCTTACCTGAACTCTATCTTTATTTGGATTTCAGTTTTTCATTATAGTCTGTTTCTGTACTAGGATCCTATCCACAAAATCAAAATTTGGTTGTCATGTCTCTCCAGTGTCTTCTTGTCTATGAATGTTTCTCAGTCTTTCCTTGTTTTCCATAATCTTCACAGTCTTGAGAAGTACTGTCCAGTTATTTTGTAAAGTGACCTTATTCAATTGATTTGTTTCATTTTTTCTCATGTTTAAACTTAGTCTATTGCTTCAGATGCTAAAGCATCGGCTTACAATGAAGGGGATCGCAAAGAGTCCAACACGACTGAGCAACTTCACTTTCACCATGTGTTTTCAGGGGAAAAAAAAATCAGAGGGAAAGTGCCCTTTTTGTATTTTTATATCAAGTGAAATTGTTATCTTTATGACATCATTGATAATATTAACCTTCATCTCTTGGTTAAGGTAATGTAGGAATTGATCCAAACACTTTTGGAATAATGGTGTTTTGATTACCTATTGAAAAGCTAAAGAAACTTGAAATACTGTACTCAAGTTCATTTCTCAAGGTGATATGATTAACCACTCTAAAGATATTTCATCTGTCTACTGGGATTGAATAAATAAGTAAATGGATGGTGGGCAGTGGGATTCAGGCTTCTCATTGTCACAGAGAGAAGTTAAAAGATAAAAAGAATGGAAGATTAGAATGAATGGTGGTGATAGAGAGTGTGAATGCTTAGTCGCTCAGTTGTGTCTGATTCTTTGCAACATGAACTGTAGCCCTCAAGACTCCTCTGTCTATGGATTCTCCAGGCTGTTAACACTGGAATGGATTGCCATTTCCTACTCCAGGGGATCTTCCTGGCCTAGGTGTTGAAACTTCTTTCCTGTGCCTTCTGCACTGGTAGGTAGATTCTTTACCACTGAGTCACCTAGGAAGATCAGCACCATATCATTATCCTCTAAGAAGCAGAAGTATTAAAACTGTGTTAAAAAGTTCTAGCAAAGAGTTTTGAATACGTGCACTAGTGCAATGGCAAGTAATTAGCTGATTTTAAGATAATTTTATTTTGAGACTGAATATATGTAGATTCTTGAGACTAGTGTATATTCTGAATGTAAAAGCAATTATAAGAGATTTTATTTGATGTTATTTAAATATAAGAATCATGATATATCTTATTTGTTTAGTTCAAGTATGTCTCTTACAAGAATAAAATTTCAGCAAAAATCAAGTTCAAAATTGAACATTTGATCATAAATATTTAAAACTTAATTTGTTAAATTAAATACTTGAGTGCCAAAGAATTGATGCTTTTGAACTGTGGTGTTGGAGAAGATGCTTGAGAGTCCCTTGGACTGCAAGGAGATCCAACCAGTCCATTCTGAAGGAGATCAACACTGGGATTTCTTTGGAAGGAATGATGCTAAAGCTGAAACTCCAGTACTTTGGCCACCTCATGTGAAGAGTTGACTCACTGGAAAAGACTCTGATGCTGGGAGGGATTGAAGACAGGAGAAGGGGACGACAGAGAATGAGATGGCTGGATGGCATCACTGACTCAATGGACATGAGTCTGAGTGAACTCTGGGAGTTGGTGATGGACAGGGAGGACTGGCATGCTGCGATTCATGGGGTCACAAAGAGTCGGAAACAACTGAGCGACTGAAATGAATTGAGCTGAACTGAAAGATAAACACTATGTTTAAAGAATTCATTTCTTTATTATCTTAAGGAATGTTATATAGTGCCCTAAAATGCTCTCTTTACAGCATTGAACTTTGCTTCTATCACCAGTCCCATTCACAACTGAGTGTTGTTTTTGCTTTGGCTTCATCCCTTCATTCTTTCTGGAGTTATTTCTCCACTGATCTCCAGGTTAGCATATCGGGCACCTACCAACCTGGGGACTTCATTTTTTAGTGTCCTATCTTTTTGCCTTTTAATACTGTTCATGGGGTTCTCAAGGAAGGAATACTGAAGTGGTTTGCCATTCCCTTCTCCATTGGACCATATTTTGTCAGAACTCTCTAGCATTACCCATCAGTCCTGGGTGGCCCTACATGGCATGGCTTAGTTTCACTGAGTTAGACAAGGCTGTGGTCCATGTGATCAGATTGGCCAGTTTTCTGTGATTGTGGTTTCAGTCTGTCTGCCTCCTGATATCCTCTCTCAGCGCCTACTGTCTTACTGGGGTTTATCTTATGTTGGACATTGGGTATCTCTTCACAGCTTCTCAAGGAAAGTGCAGCCCTTACTCCTGACCTTGATGTGGGGTATCTGTTCATGATCGCCGTTTCTGACCTTGGATGTGGGGTAGCTCATCTCGGCTCCTCGCAGCTCCAACACCAAATCAAGGCAAATTGGAAGTGGTCAAACAGGAGAGGGCAAGAGGAAACATAGACATTCCAGGAATCAGCAAACTAAAATGGACAGGAATGGGTGAATATAACTCAGGTGAACATTATATCTACTACTATGGGCAGGAATCCCTGAGAAGAAATGGCATAGCAATCATAGTCAAAAAAGGAATCGAAAATGCAGTACTTAGATGCAATCTCAAAAATGACAGAAAGATATCTTTTCATTTTCAAGGTAAACCATTCAATATCATGGTAATCCAAGTCTATGTCCTGACCAGTAACGCTGAAGAAGCTGAAGTTGAATGGTTCTATGAAGACCTACAAGACTTTTTAGAACACCCCAAAAAAGTGTCTTTTTCACTATAGGGGAAATTTGTCCTTGGAATACAGAAAGAAGCAGGACAAGGGCTAATAGAGTTTTGCCAAGAGAATGCCTGGTCAGAGCAAACACCCTCTTCCAACAACACAAGACAAAACTCTACATGGACTTCAGCAGGTGGCCAAGATCAAAATAAGATTGATTATATGCTATGCAGCCAAAGATGGAGAAGCTCTATATAGTCAGCAAAAACAAGATCAGGAGCTGACTGTGGCTCAAATCATGAACTCCTTATTGCCAAATTCAGACTGAATTAAAGAAAGTACGGAAAACCACTAGACCAATCAGGTATGACCCAAATCAAATCCCTTATGATTATACAGTAGAAGCGAGATATAGATTTAAGGGACTAGATCTGATAGACAGAGTGCCTGATGAACTATGGACAGAGGTTTGTGGTATTGTACAGAAGACAGATATCAAGATGATCCCCAAGAAAAAGAAATGCAAAAAAGCAAAATGGCTGTCTGAGAATGCTTTATAAATAGCTGTGAAAAGAAGAGAAGTGAAAAGCAAAGAGGAAAAGGAAAGCTATACCCATTTTAATGCAGAGATACAAAGAATAGCAAGGAGAAATAAGAAAGCCTTTCTCAGTGATCAATGAAAAGAAATAGAGGAAAATAATAGAATTGGAAAGACTAGAGATCTCTTCAAGAACATTAGAGCTACCAAGGGAACATTTCATGCAAAGGTGGGGTCAATAAAGACAGAAATTGTATGGACCTTACAGAAACAGAAGATGTTAAGAAAAGGTGGCAAGAAGACACAGAACTGTACAGAAAAGATCTTCACCCAGATAATCACGATGATGTGATCACTCATCTAGAGCCAGACATCCTAGAATGTGAAGTCAAGTGGGCCTTAGGAAGCATCACTACGAACAAAGCTAGTGGAGGTGATGGAATTCCAGTTGAGCTGTTTCAAATCCTAAAGAATGATGCTGTTAAAGTGCTGCACTCAATATGCCAGCAAATCTAGAAAACTCAGCAGTGGCCACAGGACTGGAAAAGGTCAGTTTTCATTCTAATCCCAAAGAAAGGCAATTGCCAAAGAATGCTCCAACTACTGAGCAATTGCCCTCATCTCACACCTTACCAAAGTAATACTCAAAATTCTCCAAGTCAAGCTTCAGCAATACATGAACTGTGAACTTCCAGATGTGTATAAACTGTGGAAAATTCTTCAAGAAATGGGAATACCAGACCACCTGAGCTGCCTCTTGTGAATTCTTTAAGCAGGTCAGGAAGTATCCGTTAGAACTGGTCATGGAACAACAGACTGGTTCCAAATCAGGAAAGGAGTATGTCAAGGCTGTATATTGTCACGCTATTTATTTAACTTATATGTAGAACACATCATTTGAAATGCTGGGCTGGATGAAGCACAAGCTGGAATCAAGATTGCTGGGAGAAATATCAATAACCTTAGATATGTATATGACACTACCTTTATGGCAGAAAGTGAAGGAGAACTAAAGTGCCTCTTGATGAAAGTGAAAGAGGAGAGTGAAAAAGTTGGCTTATAGTCAGCATTCAGAAAACTAAGATAATGGCATCTGGTCCCATCTCATGAAAAATAGATGGAAAAAAAGAAGAAACGGTGAAAAACTTTATTTTGGGGGGCTCCCAAATCACTGCAGATGCTGACTCCAGCCATGAAATTAACAAAATAAAACAAAACAAAACACTTGCTCCTTGGAAGAAAAATTATGACCAAACTAGATAGCATATTCTAAAGCAGAGATGTTACTTTGCCAACAAATGTCCATCTAGTTAAGGCAATGGTTTTTCCAGTAATCATTTATGGATGTGAGAGTTGGACTGTAAAGAAAGGTGAACACTGAAGAATTGATGCTTTTGAACTGTGATGTTGGAGAAGACTCTTGAGAGTCCCTTGGACTGCAAGGAGATCCAACCAGTCCACCCTAAAGGAGATCAGTTCTGAATGTTCATTGGAAGGACTGATGTTGAAGCTGAAACTCCAATATTTTGGCCACCTGATGTGAAGAGATGACTCATTTGAAAAAACCCTGATGCTGGGAAAGATTGAAGGCAGGAGAAGGGGACGACAGAGGATGAGATGATTAGATGTCATCACCAATTCAATGACATGAGTTTGGGTAAATTCTGGGAGTTGGTGATGGACAGGGAGGCCTGGCATGCTTCCGTCCACGAGGTCACAAAGAGTCAGACATGACTGAACAACTGAACTGAACTGAACTGAACTGAACTGAAAGTGCTCTCAGTTACAAGGATAGGTCCCAGTTTCTATTCATTTAAAAGCAAATGAATTCTTTTACATGATTCAATAGGTAAAAAAGGAAAAAACACTAGACCTGTTTATCAGCTTTTATTTTGTTAATATTTAGACTAATACATTTATAATACTCGGTGTATTAGAGAAACAAATATAGAGATGATATTGAGGCTTGATGATTTGAGGCTTCATTCAGCATGACTGCTTCATTCTTGCAGCAAGAATCTTAAAATGTTGACCCTCAACCTTTAAGCACTGGTCTGAGAGAGCAATTACTGGTATTTTCACTATAGCCAGCCCCTCCCATCATTAGAAAGAGAGCAGAATGCATGAGTACTTTTAAGTCAGGGGAGGGGAGAGTGAAGAAGATGGTGGAAGGCAATATATGCAACAACCTTATTTGACCACAACACCTGAAAGAGGGATTCTGTTTCTATAAGACTGCAGTTATAAGTGTCTGTTAACATAGAGTATCATTATATTGAAATATCCACTGTGGTAGGAAAATAAATATTCACAACTTAGTCTTAAATTCCTTTATGCTGTGAGTCCTCAGTTAGTTGTTGTTGGTTTTTTATACTATTATAAACACTTTGATTGCATATTCATAAATTTTCAGTTTTGACTCATCAAATTAGGTACTTAAGTCTTTTACTTTTGAATTAAAATGGTATTTCAAACTATAATTAATGCAAATACATATCTCTGTTACACAGACATACACACAGTTTAAAACAATATTTTAACTCTAAATTGAGACCATTTATCAAATTACTACCTACAGGAACTTTTCTCTCCAACTTCAAAATTTACTTACAGTTATGAAATACAGAGAGATCACAGAGAAGTACAGAGTATGAAAACTCATGAGAAAAGTAAAAAATGTATATAAGGTATATATAGTATATAGCTTATATTTACAAATTTATGTTCATATACATGTACAATTAAATTGAATACATGTATGTATAAATTAATCAATTAGTATATCTTAATTATTAATAATCATCACAGAGCTATAGTATGCATTTATATCTATCAAGTTATTAATAATATTTAAGTGATGTAAAAATTCTGGTTAGATAAGCAAAAGGAAAAATAATTGTTTATAGTTCCTATTTTATTCAGTGTTTTTAAAGCTCCTTTTAAGACACTATAGATCAGTTCAGTTCAGTTCAGGACAGTCGCTCAGTAGTGTCCGACTCTTTGCAACCCCATGAATCGTAGAACGCCAGGCCTCCCTGTCCATCACCAACTCCCTGAGTTCACTCAGATTCACGTCTATCGAGTCAGTGATGCCATCCAGCCATCTCATCCTCGGTCGTCCCCTTCTCCTCCAGCCCCCAATCCCTCCCAGCATCAGAATCTTTTCCAATGAGTCAAGTCTCCTCAAGAGGTGGCCCAAGTACTGGAGTTTCAGCGTTAGCATCATTCCTTCCAAAGAAATCCCAAGGTTGTCTCCTTCAGAATGGACTAGCTGGATCTCCTGGCAGTCCAAGGGACTCTCAAGAATCTTTTCCAACATCACAGTTCAAAAGCATCAATTCTTCGGTGATCTACCTTCATCACACTCCAACTCTAACACTCATACATGACCATAGGAAAAACCATAGCCTGGACTAGATGGACCTTAGTCGGCAAAGTAATGTCTCAGCTTTTGAATATACTATCTAGGTTGCTCATAACTTTTCTTCCAAGGACTAAGCGTCTTTTTTTAAATTTTTTATAAATTTTATTTTTACTTTATTCTATGTTACAATACTGTATTGGTTTTGCCATACATTGACATGAATCAGCCACAGGTGCACACGATCTCCCAATGCCAAAGGCCCCTCCCACCTCCCACCCCAAATCATCTCTCTGGATCATCCCTGTGCACCAGCCCCAAGCCTCCTGTGCCCTGCATTGAACATAGACTGGTGCTTCATTTCTTACATGATAGTATACATGTTTCAATGCCACTCTCCCAAATGATCCCACCCTCTCTCCCTCAGAGTCCAAAAGTCCGTTCTATACCTCTGTGTCTCTTCTGTTATCTCACATAGAGGGTCATCATTACTATCTTTCTAAATTCCATATATGTGTATCAGTATACTGTATTGGTGTTTTTCTTTCTGACTTACTTTACTCTGTATAACTGCTCCAGTTTCATCCATCTCATTAGAACTGATTCAAATTTATTCTTTTTAAGGGCTGAGTAATACTCCATTGTGTATATGTACCACAGCTTGCTTATCCATTCATCTGTTGATGGACATCTAGGTTGCTTCCATGTCCTGCCTATTATAAACAGTGCTGCAATGAACATTGGGGTACATGTGTCTCTTTCAATTCTGGTTTCCTCGGTGTGTATGCCCAGCAGGGCGATTGCTGGGTCATAAAACAGTTCTATTTTCAATTTTTTTAAGGAATCTCCACACTGTTTTCCATAATGGCTGTACTAGTTTGCATTCCCACCAACAGTGTAAGATGGTTCCCTTTTCTCTACATCTTCTCTAGCATTTATTGCTTGTAGACTTATGGATCGCAGCCATTCTGACTGGTGTGAAATGGTACCTCATTGTGGTCTTGATTTGCATTTCTCTGATAATGAGTGATGTTGAGCATCTTTGCATGTGTTTGTTAGCCATCTGTATGTCTTCTTTGGAGAAATGCCTGTTTGGTTCTTTGGCCCATTCAGTCACCATCTGCAGTGATTTTGAAGCTCCCAAAAAATCTGACACTGTTTCCACTGTTTTCCCATCTATTTCCCATGAAGTGATGGGACCAGATGCCATGATCTTCGTTTTCTGAATGTTGAGCTTTAGGCCAATTTTTTCACTCTCCTCTTTCACTTTCATAAAGAGGCTTTTTAGCTCCTCTTCACTTTCTGCCATAAGGATGGTGTCATCTGCAGATCTGAGGTTATTGATGTTTCTCCCAGCAATCTTGATTCCAGCTTATGTTTCTTCCAGTCCTGCGTTTCTCATGATGTACTTTGCATATAAGTTGAATAAGCAGGGTGACAATATCCAGTTTTGATGTACTCCTGTTCATATTTGGAGCCACTCTATTGTTCCATGTCCAGTTCTAACTTTTGCTTCCTGATCTGCATACAGATTTCTCAAGAGGCAGGTTAGGTGGTCTGGTATTCCTATCTCTTTCAGAATTGTCCACAGTTTATTGTGATCCAGACAGTCAAAGGCTTTGGTATAGTCAATAAAGCAGAAATAGATGTTTTTCTGGAACTCTCTTGCTTTTTCCATGATCCAGCAGATGTTGGTAATTTGATCTCTTGTTCCTCTGCCTTTTCTAAAACCAGCTTGAGCATCAGGGATTTCATGGTTCACACATTGCTGAAGCCTGGCTTGGAGAATTTTGAGCATTACTTTACTAGCATGTGTGATGAGTGCAGTTGTGAGGTAGTTTGAACATTCTTTACAATTGCCTTTCTTTGGGATTGGAATGAAAACTGACCTTTTCCAGTCCTGTGGCCAATGCTGAGTTTTCTAGATATGCTGGCATATTGAGTGCAGCACTTTCACAGCATCATCTTAAGTAGATCTAGATATTTTGGAGATTTAAAAATTGTTTTATTTTAAAAATCTAAAAAAAATAGCAGTACATTTCCGTTAGCAAAGAGGATTAATAATCCTTTATATAAAAAAGTAACTACAGTCAAAACTAATATTTAAAGTTTAATACAATGTAGTTTTAAATATAAAGCATTAAAAACTAATTTTAGATAATTATTTAAGTTAGAATTTACATAAGATAGTACACTTATTTGTCCTTCTATTTTTAAACACAACTAATATGTTCAGGGAACAACAGACTGGTTCCAAATAGGAAAAGGAGTACATCAAGGCTGTATACTGTCACCTGTTTATTTAACTCATATGCAGAGTACATCATGAGAAACGCTGGACTGGAAGAAACACAAGCTGAATCAAGATTGCTGGGAGAAATATCAGTAACCTCAGATATGCAGATGATACCACCCTTATGGCAGAAAGTGAAGAACTTAAGAGCCTCTTGATGAAAGTGAAAGTGGAGAGTGAAAAAGTTGGCTTAAAGCTCAACATTCAGAAAACAAAGATCATGGCATCTGGTCCCATCAC
>SJYF01000353.1:2486423-2497670 GCA_006410515.1 Procapra przewalskii | reverse complement strand
TTAGAAAAATTATATGGTTAATTTGACATTTATGTAGATATCTGTCCCCCAAAGATTAGTAGTTTTCCCAATGATTTGCACAATAATTCAGTTGCATTAAAAAAAAAGTGTTATAACTATTTAACCTGATTTGACTATAGAATCTCACTATTAATCTAATTATAGAGGAAATGGATTGCTTAAGATAGATTGTTAGTCTCCTGATAATATTTAGGTCAAATACTAAAAATGTAAATATGTAAAAGCCTGATTACAACTAACTGATTCACCATTGATTTTGACATCCATGTCATACATGAGGAACAGTAAACATCAGTTTAGCCACTGATGCAATGAGAAGTTTTAACTGATTTGTCTCTCTGATTGTTCCTTACAGATATCCCTATCAATAATGTAGCTCAATTTTGCAGGTTAAAATGCTTCTTTGGTACAATCTAGTCATTTAATATTATACACAAATAATTTTTGGTAATAATTCAATTGTTCTTTAGGGAACAGCTTGGTACTCATTTATAGTCACGAAATTGACATTTTCCATTCTATTCTTATTTATCAGAAGGCAGATGACTTCCTGAATCATGTTCTTACAAAAATTGCAATAAAGAAAAAATTATAAGGTAAATCAACCAGTGTTCTTTACAAATGCAACCACTCTAACCTGACTCAAAATTGTATCAGCATATATTCTTATATATAAAACACCAAATGAATCAATATGACCATACATAACATGTACAAAAAAAGTTTTGTTAATATATTTACTATTTTTATATAAACTATCTAATTTTAAACTTACAAGTAAATTTCTTCATTATCCAATGTTTGCCTTATAACTGTTATTACTGTATCATCCACTCATTAGTAAATTTTTAAATGGTATATTTTCAAAACTTTGAATACTTTTTATATTTCCAACCTCAGGTAATGATGAAAGTTAATCTCAAATTACATTAACCTGTGATTATTTTACTGTACAGTAGTTCAGTAGCTCTCAGTAGTCTTCAAGCATTCATGAAGCCAGAAATCACCCATAAGACAAAACAAAATAAAAAATTACACAAAAACCAAATGATGGCATTCCTAGGCTTTTAAAAATTTCCAGAAGAAATTAAAATGATCAATATAATATATGAAAGGATATAGTACCTGACTAGAACTCAAAAAATTAAAATAAAATTTATACTATGACATAATCCCTTTCTAAAAGTCAGAACATTATAGAAAACTACCCCTAGCCTGCTGAGAGTACAGGCAATATACACTGTCTTCTATTGCTGGTAACAGAATATATCATACTGACACTCTTTCTGAGGGACATGCAGTTTGAAGACATAGAAAATATTTATACTCTGACACAGCAATTCAAACTTTAGGAAGCTACAATAAAAATAGATATGGCTGACATTAAAAATATGCGTATTATGGTATTCATTATAATGTTGTTCATGATTAAAATCAGTATGAATACACACCATTTTTACTTTCAAAAGTATCTGTTTTATAATTCCCATGGCCACCTTATTTATAATAATGCTTTAAAATTGAAAATCACTTTAATATCTAGGGAGTCTTAATTTAGTAACTGTTGACAACTTGTTCAGGGTTATCCAAAGTAGCTACAAAATAGCTATATTGTGTCATAAATAAAGTATTAGTAATATAGCTGAAGTATCTTTTAAATGTGCATGTTTACATGAAAACAAATAGATATCTAGATAATCTTTGCAAAGTAAAAGTTGTCATTAATTAATGGTAATTTTTTTAAAAATAAAGCCCTATTTGTCAACATGCATTTTCCATTTTAATTTCATTTTTTAAAGCTAATGTCATTTTTGAAAAAAGATCAAGTAGAATATGATTTAAAAATATTAGCTGTGTAGGTAAGTATCCTTAATAGCTGAGTTTAACAATGGTTTGTCTATGAAAATTAATTTTGATGAGAATGAATAGAAGACTATTTGTATTCCATCCTGAGTTGACTATTTGAGTAACAAATAACTGAGGTTAACTTATTTTTATATCAATTTATACATCATATTTTAATACATGCTGTACTTACTTTATCAAACCAGAAGGAAATAAGAAATCAAAGAAGAATAAGTCAGACTTATATTGATTCATCGGAGAAGGCAATGGCATTCCACTCCAGTACTCTTGCCTGCAAAATCCCATGGACGGAGGAGTCTGGTAGGCTGCAGTCCATGGAGTCACTGAGTCAGACACGACCGAGCGACTTCACTTTAACTTTTCACTTTCATGCATTGGAGAAGGAAACGGCAACCCACTCCAGTTTTCTTGCCTGGGGAATCCCAGGGATGGCAGAGCCCAATGGGCTGCTGTCCGTGGGGTTGCATAGAGTTGGACACGACTGAAGCGACTTAGCAGTAGCAGCATATTGATTCATTCTGACCTACGGCTTCAAAAGACAACATGATTGAAATAACATTTAATTAAATAAAGGCATAATTTAACTTATATGCAGAGTACATCATGAGAAACACTGGGCTGGAAGAAGCACAAGCTGGAATCAAGATTGCCAGGAGAAATATCAATAACCTCAGATATGTAGAAGACATCACCCTTATGGCAGAAAGTGAAGAAGAACTAAAGAGCCTCTTAATGAAAGAGAACGAGGAGACTGAAAAAGTTGGCTTAACGCTCAATATTCAGAAAACTAAGATCAGATCATGGCGTTTGGTCCCAATGCTTCATGGGAAATAGATGGGGAAACAGTGGAAACAGTGGCTGATTTATTTTTGGGGGCTCCAAAATCCCTGCAGATGGTGACTGCAGCCATGAAATTAAAAGATGCTTACACCTTGGAAGGAAAATTGTGACCAAACTAGACAGCATATTAAAAAGCAGAGACATTACTTTGCCAAAAAAGGTCCATCTATTCAAGGCTATGGTTTTTCCAGTAGTCATATATGGATGTGAGAGTTGGACTATAAAGAAAGTTGAGTGCCAAAGAATTGATGCTTTTGAAGTGTGATGTTGGAGAAGACTCTTGAGAGTTCCTTGGACTGCAAGGAGATCCAACCAGTCCATCCTAAAGGAAATCAGTCCTGGGTGTTCATTGGAAGGACTGATGTTGAAGCTGAAACTCCAATACTTTGGCCACCTGATCTGAAGAGCTGACTCATTAGAAAAGACCCTTATGCTAGGAAAGATTGAGAACAGGAGGAGAAGGGGACTATAAAGGATGAGATGGTTGGATGGCATCACCAACTCAGTGGACATGAATTTGAATAAACTCTGGGAGTTGGTGATGGACAGGGAGGCCTGGCGTGCTGTGGTTCATGGGGTCACAAAGAGTTGGACACCACTGAGTATCTGAACTGAACTGAAGAAATAAAGGGAGGAAAACAAGATGGCAGAGGAGTAGGTGGATGTGGAGTACCTCTCTCTCCAAAGATACATCAGCAATACACCTTAGACACAGAAAGGCAAGCAGAACACCAGCTGAGTGCAGACAGGAGTACCTGAACAGCAGAAAATAATATATAGACCCATGCAAAAATTGGTAGGATGAAGGAACGAGGGGGAAAAACAGGAGTGTTAGTATGAATGGACCTACCCTCAGCAGGTGAGGGAAATGAAGTAGGGGTCTGATCCCCACATCGTGACAATAGTCTGAGTCAGAGGAGAAACATTTAAGGCTGAGAATGAAATAGCTGATCTGTGGTGCTGCTGCTAAGTCACTTCAGTCATGTCCGACTCTGTGCGACCCCATAGACGGCAGCCCATTAAGCTTCCCCGTCCCTGGGATTCTCCAGGCAAGAACACTGGAATGGGTTGCCATTTCCTTGTCCAATGCACGAAAGTGAAAAGTGAAAGTGAAGTCACTCAGTTGTGTCTGACTCTTGGCGCCCCCATGGACTGCAACCTACCAGGCTCCTACACCCATGGGATTTTCCATGCAAGAGTACTCGAGTGGGTTGCCATTGCCTTCTCTGAATCTGTGGTAGCCAAATAGAATCAGACAGTAGTCCTTGCCATAGCCGTACATCCCCAGATGATGCAGTGGCTGAGAGCTGGAGTTTTTGGGATTATGGAGCAATCCCCAGGTGAGGGCTGCTGTTGACTGCAGAGAGACAGATGGAGGGCATGTAAGGGAGGAGATTATGGTGAGAAATGCCTATAGAGGAAAGCGGGGCAATCATGGAAACAAGGGAATACTGCTGAGTCACACATAGTGGGTGGAGCCATCACAGAGTCACACATAATGGGTGGAGCCATCACAATAGCTTCTTTTCCCCCACACACACCAGGATTGGCAGCTGAACAATAGAGAGGCTGGCCCATCAAATGCTTAAGGCACTGACCTACAGAGTAGGACCCCACTCAGGGTGCCCCTTTACGTGCCTGATGTGCTAATCTACAGAGTAGGACTTCAGCCAGGAGGCCCCTCTATGTGCCTGATGCACCAAAAAACAGAGAAAGACCCCAGGCAAGGAAGCCCTTAGTGCCTGAATGGGAGGAGCTATGGTATGGAGAAAGACTTGCCAAAGAAGCCTTCTGATCACCCACTACAAGAGGCCAGAAAAAAGACTGTGATAGGGCCATAACTCCTGTGTTGGAGGCAGTCCATGTCTCTGCACACTTGGCACAGCCAGGGCCCCTGCAAGCCAAGCAGCTGTGCCACCATCACAGTCAACTCTCACTGGGGCAGAGCCACCACAGGCAAAAATAGTATTGCACCCATGCACGCAGGGTTGCTTTGGTAGTGTATAACTCTTTGCATCCATGTGGACTGTGGCCTGCCAGGCTTCTCTGTCAGGAAGGGGGTTTTCCCAGCAAATACACTGGAGCGTATTCGCCGATACTGGTTGCCATACCCTTCTCAGTTCAGTTCAGTTTAGTTCAGTCGCTCAGTCGTGTCCGACCCTTCTAGGGCACGGTATTTCCTGCTGCCCTAGCAGCCAACTCCCTTGAGTACCTGGTGCTGCCAGAACCCCTGTGACCCAAGTAACTGAACCAGTCCCACACCTGGCCCTCACCAGTGACTCAAGAAAAAAATTATTATTCTTATATTTTGACTTATTCTGTAGATTCTTTTGGATTTTTTTCCCTCCCCTCCCCCCCACTCCCCTGGCCTCTGTGGTTGTCAATCTTATTGGCACTAAGAAATCTAATGAAGTTTTGAGATTTTTTTCTTTTTTTTTCCCCCTCAGTCACATTTTTTATTGTTGATATAAATCTCTGCCTTTACGTTGGGCTTTTTCAGTTTGGGATAGTTTTTTTTTTTTTTCTCTTTAATTTTAATTTTTAAACCTATTACTATTTATTCTACATTTATTCCTTTGTTTGCTTTTCCTACTGTTCTTTACCCCTTGAAGTTAACCTTTAATATATAAAAATCTTCTTTATCTACCTCTATTTAACTTTACATATTTATTCTTTCCTTCTTTTCTTTCTTTTCTTTCTTTCCTTTAGTCTCAACATATTTGTTATTTTTAATTTCATTGCTTTATTCCTCACTTAGCATCTTGCTTTAGTTTTGTTTTCCAGTTTGTGCTGTAGTTAGTTTTGTTCAGGTAGACATAATTTTTGGTTCCCTTTGTTTTCTGGGTCAACCTATTGTACTTTATTTTATTGGACTGCTTTGTTTTTGCTTATGGGTCTATATGTATATGTGTATATTCACTCACACTTTTTAATGTCATTATAAGGTGTGCCTCTACTTTGGGCCTTTGCAGTTCTGTGGAATTTTTTTTTTATTTTCTCTATATTCTTCCTCTTTTTTTTTTTTAACCATTTCTATTTTTCATATTTTTAATTTTTAATTTTTAAGCCTAGTTTATTTTATCTACATTTATTCTTTTGTCTTTCCTACTGCACTTTTCCCCTTGCAATTAAACTTTAATGTATATAAATCTTCTTCATCTACCTTTATTTAACTTTGCATATCTATTCTTTCTTTTTTTCCTTTCCACTCAATATATTTATTAGTTTTGTTTTCATTGCTTTATTCCCCAATTGGCACCTTGCTTTAGCTTTGTTTTCTGGTTTATGCTTTAATTACTTTAGTTCTGGAAGACATAATTTTACCTGTGAAAAGAAGAGAATTAAAAAGCAAATGAGAAAAAGAAAGATATAAGCATCTGAATACAGAGTTGCAAAGATTAGCAAGGAGACATAAGAAAGACTTCCTCAGTGATCAATGCAAAGAAATAGAGGAAAACAACAAAATGGGAATGACTGTCAATCTCTTCAAGAAAATTAGAGATACCAAGGGAGTATTTCATGCAAAGATGGGCTCGATAAAGGACAGAAATGGTATGGACCTAACAGAAGCAGCAGATATTAAGAAGAGTTGGCAAGAATACACAAAAGAACTGTACAAAAAGATCATCATGACCAAGATAATCATTATGGTGTGATCACTCACCTAGAGCCAGACATCCTGGAATGTGAAGTCAAGTGGGCCTTAGAAAGCACCACTACAAACAAAGCTAGTGGAGGTGATAGAATTCCAGTTGAGCTATTTCCAATCCTGAAAGATGATGCTGTGAAAATGCTGCACTCAATATGTGAGCAAATTTGGAAAACTCGGCAGTGGCCACAGGACTGGAAAAGGTCAGTTTTCATTCCAATTCCAAAGAAAGGCAATGCCGAAGAATGCTCAAACTACCACACAATTGCACTCATCTCACATGGTAATAAAGTAATGTTCAAAATTCTCCAAGCCAGGCTCCAGAAATATGTGAACTGTGAACTTCCAGATGTTCAAACTGGTTTAAAAAAAAAGCAGAGGAACCAGAGATCAAATTGCCAACATCCGCTAGATCATCAAAAAAGCAAGAGAGTTCCAGAAAAACATCTATTTCTGCTTCATTGACTATGCCAAAACCTTTGACTGTGTGGATCACAATAAACGGTGGGAAATTTTTAAAGAGATGAGAATAGAAGACCACCTAACCTGTCTCTTGAGAAACCTATATGCAGGCCAGGAGGCAACAGTTAGAACTGGACATGGAACAACAGAGTAGTTCCAAATAGAAAAAGGAGTACGTCAAGGCTGTATATTGTCACCATGTTTATTTAACTTATATGCAGAGTACATTGTGAGAAACTCTGGACTGGAAGAAACACAAGCTGGGATCAAGTTTGCTGGGAGAAATATCAATAACCTCAGATCTCAGATGACACCACCCTTATGGCAAAAAGTGAAGAGGAGCTAAAAAGCCTCTTGATGAAAGTGAAAGAGGAGAGTGATAATGTTGGCTTAAAGCTCAACGTTCAGAAAATGAAGATCATGGCATCTGGTCCCATCACTTCATGGGAAATAGATGGGGAAACAGGGCTCCAAAATCCCTGCCATTGATGATTGCAGCCACCAAATTAAAAGATGCTTACTCCTTGGAAGAAAACTTATAACCAACCTAGACAGCTTATTCAAAAACAGAGACACTATTTTGCCAACAAAGATCTGTTTAGTCAAAGCTATGGTTTTTCCAGTGGTCATGTATAGATGTGAGAGTTGAACTGTGAAGAAAGCTGAGCACCAAAGAATTGATGCTTTTGAACTGTGGTGTTGGAGAAGACTCTTGAGAATCCCTTGGGCTGCAAGGAGATCCAACTAGTCCATTCTAAAGGAGATCAGCCCTGGGTGTTCTTTGGAAGGAATGATGCTAAAGCTGAAACTCCCATACTTTGGCCACCTCATATGAAGTGTTGTCTCATTGGAAAAGACTCTGATGCTGGGAGGGAATTGGGGCAGGTGGAGAAGGATGGACAGAGGATGAGATGGCTGGATGGCATCACTGCCTCGATGGACATGAGTCTGAGTGAACTCTGGGAGTTGGTAATGGACAGGGAGGCCTGGCGTGCTGCAATTCATGGGGTCTCAAAGAGTTGGAAATGACTGACTGAACTGAACTAACTGAACCTAGACACAGTTTTTGGTTCCCTTTGTTTTCAGGTCAATCTATTTTACTTTATTTTTGTTGGACTGTGACTTTTCCCATGGATATATATGTATATGTGTATAATCCTTTATATTAATCATTTAATCCTTTATTTTAATCATTATTTAATCATTTAATCCATTATTTTAATCATTTAATCAAATTTACATGATTTTGCAACTTCCATTTGTCTGGGGTTCATGTTTGGTTATTCATTTTTGGATATTTATTTTAATCTCACTTAATGCCATAACAAACCCTTTGTGAAATCTTTGTTCCTGACCAGTGATTAAGCCCTAAGCCTTTGGAGTGGGAGCACTGGCTCCAAGACCTTAGATTATCAGAGAACCAACCTTAAGGTGTATCAGATAATGAAAAGTCACACAGAAGAAACCACTGGAATACAAGATCAGGCATCACCAAGCCACCAATAGCAACCTGTGTAGGACACCTTATCTAAATAACAAACAAACAAAAATATAAACACAATCATCAACAGAGAGGATTGCCACCTCACTCATCCATACCCAAGAGAGGAAAAACAAACAAACAAAAATTCAGCACAAATCTCACCCTACAAGAAGCTTACACAAACCTCTGGACCAACCTTAGGTGGGCATAAACAAGAAGGAAGAAAGAATTCAACTGTGAATCATGGGAAAAGGAGACCTCAAACAGAAAGGTTAAAAAAAAGAAAAGGAAAGTCAGAAAAATACTACACAAATGAAGGAACAAACTAGAAACACAGAAATCCAAATAAATGAAGAGGAAATAGGCAAACTACCTGAAAAATAATTCAGAATAATGATAGTAAAGATGATCAAAAACCTTGAAAACAAAATGGAGAAAATGCAAGAATCAATTAACAAAGACCTAGAATAATTAATGAATAAACATGCAGAGACAAATAACATAATTATTAAATTAAAAATACTCTGAAAGAAATCAATAGAAGAATATCAGCAGCAGAAGAACAAATCAGTGAACTGGAAGATAAAATGGTGGAAATAACTTCTGAAGGGTGGAAAAGAATGAAAAGAACTGAGGATTGTCTCAGAGACCTCTGGGACAATATGAAATATACCAACATTAGAATTATAAGGGTCCCAGAAAATGAAGAGAAAAAGAAAATATATGAGGAAATTTTTGAAGGGATTATAGTTGAAAATTTCCCCAACATGGAAAAGTAAATAGTCAATCAAGTCCGAGAGGCATAGAGTCTCAAACAGGATAAACCCAAGGAGAAACATGTCAAGACACATAATAATCAAACTAACAAAGATCACTGCTGCTGCTGCTGCTAAGTGGCTTCAGTCATATTCGACTCTGTGCAACCGCATAGATGGTAGCCCACCAGGCTCCCCTATCCCTGGGATTCTTCAGGCAAGAACACTGGAGTGGAATGCCATTTCCTTCTCCAATGCATGAAAGTGAAAAGTGAAAGTGAAGTCGCTCAGTCTTGTCCAACTCTTAGTGACCCCATGGATTGCAGCCTGCCAGGCTCCTCTGGCCATGGGGTTTTTCAAGCAAGAGTATTGGAATGGTTTTCCATTGCCTTCTCCACTAACAAAGAATAAAAACACAGAAAAAAATATTAAAAGCAGCAAGGGAAAAGTGACAAGTAACATACAAAGGAAACCCCGTATGTTTACTAGCTGATCTTTCAGCAAAAAATTTGCAGGCTAGAAGGGAATAACAGGATATATTTAAAGTACTGAAAGGGAAAAGTCTACAACCAAGATTACTGTAACTGGCAAGAATCTCATTCAAAATTTATGGAGAAATTAAAAGCTTCTCAGACAAGCAAAAGTTAAGAGAATTCGGTACCACCAAACCAGCTCTCCAACAAATGTTAAAGGGACTTATATAGTCAAGAAATATAAGATAAGGAAAAATATCTACAAAATCAACCCCAAACAATAAAATGGCAATAAGAACATATATATATATTAATAATTAATTTAAATATAAATGGGTTAAATGCTCTAACCAAAGGACACAGACTAGCTGAATGAATACAAACAAGACCCATATAAATGCTGTCTACAAGAAAACCTACTTCAGACCTAAAGACACCTCACATGGAAAGTGAAAAGATGGAAAAATATAGTCCATCCAAATGGGAAACAAAAGAAAGCTGGAGAAGCAATCCTCATACCAGACAAAATAGACCTTAAAATAAAGAAGATTATAAGATATAAGGAAGGACACTATATAATGATCAAGGGATCAATCCAAGAGAAAGACATAACGATTGTAAATATATATACACCCAACACAGGAGCACCTCAGTACATAAGATAAACACTAACAAACATAAAAAGAGAAATTGACAGAAACACAATAATAGTAGGGCACTTTAACACCCCACTGCCAGCAATGGACAGATCACCAAAACAGAAAATTAATAAGGAAACACAAGTCTTAAATGATACATTAGATAAGATGGATCTCACTGATATCTTCAGGACATACCATCCAAATGAAGAGCACACCTTCTTCTCAACTGTACATTGAATATTCTTCAGGATAGACCACATTTTGGGCCACAAATAAAATCTCAGTAAATTTAAGAAAATTGAAATCATGCCAAACATCTTCTCTGACCATAATGCTACGAGACTAGATACCAATTTTAAGAAAATAAGAAAGAAAAAAAAAACCTGTAAGAAACACAAACACATTGAGATTAAACAGCACATTTCTAAACCAATAGGATACTGAAGAAATCAAAAGCGAAATCAAAAAATTTCTATAAACTAGCGACAAAGAAAACACGACAACTCAAAACCTATGGGATGCAGCAAAAGCAGTCCTAAGAGGTAAGTTTAAAACAATACTATCCTACCTCAAAAACAAGAAAAACATCAAATAGACAACCTAACTTTACACTTAAAACAACTGGAATAATAATAATTTAAAAAATTAGTAGAAGTAAAGATATCATAAAGATATGAGCAGAAATAAATGAAAAAAGGAATTAAAGAAAAATAGCAAAGATTAATAAATCTAAAAGCTGGTTCTCTGAGAAGATAAACAAATCTGATAAACCTTTGGCCAGACTCATCAAGGAAAAAAAAAAAAGAGAGAGAGAGAGAGAAGAAAATCAGCAAAATTGGAAATGAAAATGGAGAGGTTACAACAGACAATGCAGAAGTGAAGAGGATTATGAGACTATTATGAACAACTATATAACAATAAACTGGGTAACCTGGAAGAAATGGACAGATGAAAGGTTCTTAGAAAAGTTCAATCTTCCAAGGCTGAACAAGGAAGAAATATAAATTATGGAAAACCCAATTACAAGCACTGAAATTGAAGTTGTGATAAAAAATCT
>SJYF01000353.1:2434275-2445400 GCA_006410515.1 Procapra przewalskii | reverse complement strand
ATACACAGTCATCTCTCTGTATCCTCTGGGTTCCATATTAAGAATTCTATATATACAATTCAACCAACTATAGATTAATAACATATTTTTTAAAAATCTGCATGCCTTTGGTACTAAATATCTAGTTAAGGTAAGGAAAAGTAAGTGATAGTGATGATCTTTGGAAAGAAGAAAGGCTATAAATTTGGGAAAGGATACAGGTAAGCTTTTGATTTGCTAGTATTTGTGTATATCTCAACTGGAATGAGTTGTGGTAATAATTTTATAAAATTCAGGAATCTGTAAACTTTGTGCCTCATGAATTCTTAGTTTTATGTTTACAATAAAACAGGTAATAAATTAAAACAAGTTATTATTTAAACAGAAGAAAAAATAATGTATTAAAGGAGAGGAATTTTATGGTAGCTTAAATATCATCATAGTATAAGTTCACTGTGCAAAAAGTGAAAGTATTTTAAGTCTAGAGACTATAAATTTCTTTACAAATTCCAAACATGTATACTATCATGTAAAAAAAAATAATAAAATAAATAAATAAATAAATAAATAAATAAATGTTCCTTTCAAGTTAACTTATTTTGATTTATTTTTTTAATGATTATATTTTGAATATATCCATTTATACCTCATATTTGTAGAACTTAATATAGAAAGCAGGTGTTTTCTAAAAATTATAGGTATTCAATTTCTGTAATGTATAACTTATATATGTAATTGATAATTGCAAACAGAAAAATATATTATGTATGATATATAATCTATGTGTGTATATAAATATTTATTTTTGGCTTTTCAAAACTGATTATTTACACTGTAACTTAAGAGACACTAACAGAAGTAATTTGATAATCCTAAATTTAACAGTATATACATAATTGTGTTATATATATATATTTTGGTTTATAAATGGTCTGAATTATAATTCTTCTATGACAAACAGCAAAGAGATCAAACCAGTCAATCCTAAAGGAAATCAACTCAGAATATTCATTGGAAGGACTGATTTTGAAGCTAAAGCTCCAATACTTTGGCCACCTGATACCAAAAGCCTACTCATTGGAAAAGACCCTGGGAAAGACTGAGAGCAGGAGGAAAAGGTGGCAACAGAGGATGAGATGGTTGGATGGCATCATCAACTGAATGGACATGAGTTTGAGCAAATTCTGGGAGACTGTGAAGGACAGGTAAGTGCGGTATGCTGCAGTCCATGGGGTCACAAAAAAATCACATGCAACTGAGCAAATGAACAACAACAACAATGATGAAGTGACACAGATAAATGCATACCTGAAAATGTAAATACAATATTAAGCATAGGTGGTAACAAGCAAAATTAGAAATTAGGGTATTTATATTGTATAAAATTACTTACAGAAGAACACTTTGTTTGCTCTCTTGATACCATTATTCACATGCATTATTGCTCTGCATATAGGCTAAAGACAATTTAACTGAAACTGTCAGTCTTTCAGTCTTGTCTGATTCCTTGTGACACCATGGACTGTGGCCCACTTGGCTCCTCTGTCCATGGAATTTCCCGGGCAAGAATACTGTAGTGGGTTGCCATTTCCTTCTGCAGGGAATCTTCCAGACAAAGAGACTGAACTTGTTCTCCTGCCATTACAGGCATATTCGTTACCAAAGACAATTTGATTAGGCCTAAAACAATGACTCACATATACTAATATAATAGGATACAGGTAAGGAATTATTAGAGACTTCCCGTAAAATGTTTCTTATTGTCAATTTTAATTAAACTAGCTAAAAAGCCTATTGATGAAAGTGAAAGAGGAGAGTGAAAAAGTTGGCTTAAAGCTCAACATTCAGAAAACGAAGATCATGGCATCTGGTCCCATCACTTCATGGCAAATAGATGGGGAAACAGTGGAAATAGTATCAGCCTTTATTCTTGGGCTCTCCAAAATCACTGCAGATGGTGATTGCAGCCATGAAATTAAAAGACGCTTACTCCTTGGAAGGAAGGTTATGACCAACCTAGATAGCATATTCAAAAGCAGAGACATTACTTTGCCAACAAATGTCCATCTAGTCAAGGCTATGGTTTTCCCAGTGGTCATGTGTGGATATGAGAGTTGGACTGTGAAGAAAGCTGAGTGCCAAAGAATTGATGGTTTTGTACTGTGGTGTTGGAGAAGACTCTTGAGAGTCCCTTGGACTGCAAGGAGATCCAACCAGTCCATCCTAAAGATCAGTCCTGGGTATTCATTGGAAGGACTAATGCTGTAGCTGAAACTCCAATACTTTGGCCACGTCATGCAAAGAGTTAACTCATTGGAAAAAACCCTGATGCTGAAAAGGATTGGGGGGAGGAGTAGAAGGGGACAACAGAGGATGAGATGGCTGGATGGCATCACTGACCCGATAGAGATGAGTTTGGGTAAACTCCTGGAGTTGGTGACGGACAGGGAGGCCTGGTGTGCTGAGATTCATGGGGTCACAAAGAGTTGGACACGACTGAGCGACTAAACTGAACTGACATATGCTTTCTGTACTTCCACTCATGAAAAATTTTATGATCTTAATCGCATATCCTTTTTACGTCTTAGTGTTGTCATTGTTTAATAACTAAGTTATGTCTTACTCTTTTTGTGACTCATGGATTGTAGACCCCACAGGCCCCTCTGTCCATGGGATTTCCCAGGAAAGAATACTGGAGAGGATTGCCATTTCATTCTCCAGAGGATCATTCTGACCCAAGGATCAAATCAACATCTCCTGATTGGCAGACAGATTCTTCACCGCTGAGCCACTCGGAAAGACCAGGTATCCAGTCTCCAACTGCAATACTCTATACTTGATAAGTACTATGACACACAAAGAATTATGACTGATAGTACTTCTCTAAGTTCTGTCAGAAGTTTTCATATTTATAAATTATTATTCATAGCACACAATTGTGAAATGTCATGCTACACATTATCCATGTGAGCTATATTTCATAGAATACATTGGAAAATTTATAAAATATATGTATGATACTAGCTAAAATGTGTTTAATGTTTACTATCGACCTACCTTCAAGGTGCCACCTTCAAGTCAGGAGGGGAGGCGGTGTTAGGTGCCACCTTCAAGTCAGGAGGGGAGGCGGTGAGGAGATACCCATCATTCAAGGTAAGGAGCAGTGCCTTCCCTTTGCTGGAGGAGTGAAGAGATACCCCACATCCAAGGTAAGAGAAACCAAAGTAAGACAGTAGTTGTTGCAAGAGGGCAGACACATTGAAACCATAATCACAGAAAACTAGCCAATCTAATAACACTAGGACCACAGCCTTGTCTAACTCAGTGAAACTAAGCCATGCCCTGTGCGGCCACCCAAGATGGGCGGGCATGGTGGAGACGTCTGACACAATTTGGTCCACTGGAGAAGGGAATGGCAAACCACTTCAGTATTCTGCCTTGAAAACCCCATGAACAGTATGAAAAGGCAAAATGATAGGATACTGAAAGAGATACTCAACATGCTACTGGAGGTCAGTAGGTGCTCAGTATGCTACTGGAGGTCAGTGGAGAAATAACACCTGAAAGAATGAAGGGAGGGAGCCAAAGAAAAAACAATACCCAGTTGCGGATGTGACTGGTTATAGAAGCAAGGTCTGATGCTGAAAAAGCAATATTGCATAGGAAACTGGAATGTCAGGTCCATGAATCAAGGCACATTGGAAGGGGTCAAACAGGAGATGGGAAGAGTGAATGTTGACATTCTAGGAAACAGTGAACTAAAATGGACTAGAATTGGTGAGTTTAATTTGGATGGCCATTATATCTACTACCACTGGCAGGAATCCCTTAGAAAATGCAGTAGCCATCATAGTCAACAAAAGAGTCTGAAATGCAGTACTTGGATGCAATCTCAAAAATGAAAGAATGATCTCTTTTCATTCCAAGGCAAATCATTCAATGTCACAGTAATCCAAGCCTATGCCCCAACGAGTAACGTTGAAGAAGCTGAAGTTGAACAGTTTTATGAAGACCTACAAGACTATTTAGAACAAACGCCCAAAAAAGATGTCCTTCTCATTATAGGGGACTGGAATGCTAAAGTAGGAAGTCAAGAAACACCTGGAATAACAGGCAAATTTGGCCTTGGAATGTGGAATGAAGCAGGGCAAAGGCTAATAGAGTTTTGCAAAGAAAATGCACTGGTCATAGCAAACACCCTCTTCCAACAACACAAGAGAAGACTCTACACATGGACATCACCAGATGGTCAACACCGAAATCAGATTGATTATATTCTTTGAAGCCAAAAATGGAGAAGCTGATACAGTCAACAAAAACAAGACCAGGAGCTGACTGTGGCTCAGATCATGAACTCCTTATTGTCAAATTCGGACTTAAATTGAAGAAAGTAGGAAATACCACTAGGACATTCAGATATGACCTAAATCAAACCCCTTACGATTATACAATGAAAGTGAGAAATAGATTTAAGAGACTAGATATGATAGATAGCGTGCCTGATGAACTATGGACGGAGGTTTATGACGCTGTACAGGAGACAGGGATCAAGACTATCCCCATGGAAAAGAAACACACACACACACACAAAAACAAAATGGCTGTCTGAGGAGGCCTTAAAAATAGCTGTGAAAAGAAAAGAAGTGAAAAGCAAAGGAGAAAAGAAAAGATGTAAGCATCTGAATGCAGAGTTCCAAATAATAGCAAGAAGAGATAAGAAAGCCTTCTTTAGTGATCAATGCAAATAAATAGAGGAAAACAACAGAATGGGAAAGACTAGAGATCTCGTCAAGAAAATTAGAGACACCAAAGGAACATTTCATGCAAAGATGTGCTCAATAAAGGACAGAAATGGTATGGACCTAACAGAAGCAGAAGATATTAAGAAGAGATGGCAAGAATACACAGAAGAGCTATACAAAAGGATCTTCCCAACTAATATAATCACGATGGTGTATTTACTCACCTAGAGCCAGACATTCTGGAATGTGAAGTCAAGTGGGCCTTAGAAAGCATCACTACAAACAAAGCTAGTGGAGATGATAGAATTCCAGTTGAGCTATTTCAAATCCTGAAAGATGATGCTGTGAAAGTGCTGCACTCAACATGCCACCAAATTTGGAAAACTCAGCAGTTGCCACAGGACTGGAAAAGGTCAGTTTACATTCCAATCCCAAAGAAAGGCAATGACAAAGAATGCCCAAACTATGGCACAATTGCACTCATCTCACAGGCTAGTAAAGTAATGCTCAAAATTCTGCAAGCCAAGCTTCAGCAATACATGAACCGTGAACTCCCTGATGTTCAAGCAGGTGTTAAAAAAGGCTGAGGAATGAGAGACCAAATTGCCAACATCCTTTGGATCATGGAAAAAGCAAGAGAGTTCCAGAAAAACATCCATTTCTGCTTTATTGATTATGCCAAAGCCTCTGACTGTGTGGATCACAATAAACTGTGGAAAATTCTGAAGGAGATGGAAATTCCAGACCACCTCACCTGCCTCTTGAGAAAGCTACATGCAGGTCAGGAGCAACAGTTAGAAATGGACATGGAAGAACAGATTGGTTCCAAATAGCATAAGGAGAACATCAAGGCTGTGTATTGTCACCTTGCTTATTTAACTTATATGCGGAGTACATCATGAGAAATGCTGGGCTGGAAGAAGCACAAGCTGGAATCAAGAATGCCGGGAGAAATATCACTCACCTCAGATATGCAGAAGACACCACCCTTATGGCAGAAAGTGAAGAGGAACTAAAAAGTCTTTTGATGAAAGTAAAAGTGGAGAGTGGAAAAGTTGGGTTAAAGCTCAAGATTCAGAAAACGAAGATCATGGCATCCGGTCCCATCACTTCATGGGAAATAGATGGGGTAACACTGGAAACAGTGTCAGACTTTATTTTGGGGAGCTCTGAAATCACTGCAGATGATGCAGCCAAGAAATTAAAAGACATTTACCCCTTGCAAGGAAAGTTATGATCAACCTAGATAGCATATTAAAAAGCAGAGATATTACTTTCCCAACAAAGGTCCATCTAGTCAAGGCTATGGTTTTTCCAGTGGTCATGTATGGATGTGAGAGTTGGACTGTGAAGAAGGCTGAGCACCGAAGAATTTATGCTTTTGTGCTGTGGTGTTGGAGAAGACTCTTGAGAGTCCCTGGGACTGCAAGGAGAGACATGCAGTCCATTCTGAAGGAGATGAGTCCTGGGATTTCTTTGGAAGGAATGATGCTAAAGCTGAAACTTCAGTACTTTGGCCATCTCATGCAAAGAGTTGACTCACTTGAGAAGACTCTGATGCTGGGAGGGATTTGGGGCAGGAGGAGTAGGGGACGACAGAGGATGAGATGGCTGGATGGCATCACTGACTCAATGTACATGAGTCTGAGTGAACTCCGGGTGTTGGTGATGGACAGGGAAGCCTGGCATGCTGTGATTCATGGGGTTGCAAAGAGTCGGACACGATTAAGCAACTGAACTGAACTACCAAAAAAAGTTGCATGCATTCAATTATTTAATATTCACAACAAGCCAGGTGATTGATGCAGTTATTACCTCCATTAGACAATAAGCAATTTGAAAACTTAGATGAGGTAAATAATTCAAAGATCACGAAGATTAGATGAAATTTTAAAAATAAATTAAAGGCATTATGCCCCTGAACACAAGAGTCCCTGTGAACTCTTCAGTCACTGCTTTCAGGCTGCCTAAATCCTGAAACATCCATTGGATAAAATTGCCAGTATCCATTGGATCATATAAAATGCAAGAGAATTAAACACACACACACACACACACACACACATACACACACACACAAACACATCTATTTCTGTTTCATTGAGTATGCTAAAGCTTCTGACTGTATGCATCACAACAAACTGGAAAATTCTTAAAGTGATGGGAATAGCAGACCACCTTAACTGCCTCCTGAGAAATCTGTATGCAGGTCAAAAAGCAACAGTTAGAACCTGGCATGGAATAACGGACTGGTTCAAAACAGAGAAAAGAGTATGTCAAAGCTGTATATTGTCACCTTGCTAATTAACTTCTCTGCAGAGTCATGATGCAAAATGCTGGGCTGAATGAAGCACAAGCTGGAATCAAGATTGGTGGGAAAAATAAAAATAATGTCAGATATGCAGATGACATCAATCTTATGGCAGAAAGCGAAGAGACACTAAAGAGTCTCTTGATGAAAATGAAAGTGGAGAGTGAAAAAGCTGGTTTAAAATGCAGCATTCTAAAACCTAAGATCATGGCATCTGATCCCATCCCTTCAGAGAAAAATCAAAGGGGAAACAATGAAAACAGTGAGAGACTATATATTCTTGGGCTGCAAAATCAATGCAGATGGTGACTGCAGCCATGAAATTAAAAGGGTTTTGCTCCTTGGAAGGAAAGCTATGACCAACCTAGACAGCATGTTAAAAAATAGAGACATTACTCTGCCAACAAAGGTTCATTCAGTCAAAGCTGTGGTTTTTCCAGTAGTCATGTCTGGATGTGAAAGTTGGACTATAAAGAAATCTGAGCACCAAAATATTGATGCTTTTGAATTGTGGTGTTGGAGAGGACTCTTGAGAGTCCCTTGGACAGCAAGGAGATCCAATCAGTCCATCCTAAAAGAAGTCAGTCCTGAATACCCATTGGAAGGACTGATGCTGAAGCTGAAACTCCAATAATTTGGCCACCTGATTGGAAGAGCTGACTCACTGGAAAAGACACTGATGCTGGGAAAGACTGAAGGCTAAAGAAGAAGAGGACAAGGGAGGATGAGATGGTTGGATGGTATCACTGACTTGATGGACATGAGTTTGAGCAAGCTCTGGGAGTTGGTTATGGGCAGGAACATCTATTTGCTGTAGTCCATGAAGTCACAAAGGGTTGGACATTACTGAGCCACTGAACTTAACTGAAATTCTGAAATCATATCAAAGAAGAAAAATCTAAAATAAAAATAGCACCAATACATTCAAGCAAATATAGAAAAGCAATCAAGGGACATGAGAATAAAAATAAAAATATATTGAATTAAAACCAGCTGTTATTAGTAGTGACAGTTTTTCTGAGAATAAGACAATATTTTATCCTGAAATATATTACAAATATTCGCTGTTCTGTATAACATCTAATTGCATTAGAAAACCACCTCAGTTCATTATAACAAACATTTGGAGAAATTCTGAAAAAAATGACTAAGCAAGCTAACAATTGATGAAGACTTTCTTGACTTTAATTTAGATACTTAATAACCACTAGATAAGTGCTTGGGATAATTACCAGCTCACACGTTAATTAGCTAAAATATTTTAAATATTGATATGACACGCAATTTTATATTTATTGGGTCGTTCTATTTCATGTGTAAATCTCTTTAATTATATCCTTTAATAGAATACATTTTCTTTAACATATTCTTAAGTTCTAGGGGAAAAATAGCCATCACAATGCTATATTTCATCTAATACTTATTGTGATACTTCAGATGGTAAAATATCACTATACTTTATATTATTATATAATAATCTGCCTTTGAAAATTACACGTGGAANGCAATGTTGTGATATTTCTAAAAGTGTGCATGTTAAATATATAAAGTCTATTGTGAATATTTCTTTCAGTGTTTATTCACTGGAAAAACTACTTTGTGTGTTTGTGTGTGTTTCTAGAATTCCATGATTTTTTTTGTTAGTTTATCTAATCAATGGAAACTCTGAGAGGGAAATGTTAATCATAGGAGATCTAACTCCAGACGCTTAACTGCCCAAGTTAAGAGTCATATACTGCCTGTACTTTTGACTAATGCAATTACTGAAGGATTCTCACCAAACCCATCAATTTACAAACAAGTAAACACAAGAAAAGAGAATTAGTTAAATTTCCAAGACCAGCAAACTAAATTAAACATAGTATTAGGAAAGACTATGTTTTCTCATTGGTAAGACTGCTCAGAGTGAAATACATTTTATTAGAGAAATTAATAGTTTAAAAAATTGATAAATACATATTTTTATGGGAAGCACTGAGGGCGGTGCATAACTGAACAAGAAGAAAACTGCAGTGCTTCAGTTCAGTTCAGTTCAGTCACTCAGTTGTGTCCGACTCTTTGCAACCCCATGAATCGCAGCATTCCAGGCCTCCCTGTCCATCACCACCTCCTGGAGTTGACTCAGACTTACATTCATCGAGTCAGTGATGCCATCCAGCCATCTCATCCTTTGTCGTCCCCTTCTCCTCCTGCCCTCAATCCTACCCAGCATCAGAGTCTTTTCCAATGAGTCAATTATTCGCATGAGGTGGCCAAAGTACTGGAGTTTCACCTTTAGCATCATTCCTTCCAAAGAAATCCCAGGGCTTATCTCCTTCAGAATGGACGGGTTGGATCTCTTTGCAGTCCAAGGGACTCTCAAGAGTCTTCAACACCACAGCACAAAAGCATCAATTCTTCAGTGCTCAGCCTTCTTCACAGTCCACCTCTCACATCCATACATGACCACTGGAAAAACCATAGCCTTGACTAGATGGACCTTAGTCAGCAAAGTAATGTTTCTGCTTTTGAATATACTATCTAGGTTGGTCATAACTTTTTTTCTGAGGAGTGAGCATCTTTTAATTTGATGGCTGCAATCACCATCCGCAGTGATTTTGGAGCCCCCCAAAATAAAGTCCGACACTGTTTCCACTGTTTCCCCATCTATTTGCCATGAAGTGATGGGACCAGATACCATGATCTTCGTTTTCTGAATATTGAGCTTTAACCCAACTTTTTCGCTTTTCTCTTTCACTTTCTTCAGGAGGCTTTTTAGTTCCTCTTCACTTTCTGCCATAAGGGTGGTGTCATCTCCATATCTGAGGTGATTGATATTTCTCCTGGCAATCTTGATTCCAGCTTGTGTTTCTTCCAGTCCAGCGTTTCTCATGATGTACTCTGCATGTAAGTTAAATAAGCAGGGTGACAATATGCAGGCTTGATGTACTCCTCTTCCTATTTGGAACCAGTGTGTTGTTCCATGTCCAGTTCTAATTGTTGCTTCTTGACCTGCATACAGATTTCGTAAGAGGCAGTTCTTGTGGTCTGATATTTCCATCTCTTTCAGAATTTTCCACAGTTTATTGTGATCCACACAGTCAAAGGCTTTGGCACAGTCAATAAAGCAGCAATTGATGTTTTTCTGGAACCCTCTTGCTTTTTCCATGATCCAGCGGATGTTGGCAATTTGATCTGTTTCCTCTGCCTTTTCTAAAACCAGCTTGAACATCAGGGAGTTCACGGTTCATGTACTGCTGAAGTCTGGCGTGGAGAATTTTGAGCATTACTTTACTAGCATGTGAGATGAGTGCAATTGTGCCATAGTTTGAGCATTCTTTGGCATTGCCTTTCTTTGGAATCTTAGGAAATCAAGAAGTCAGAAGATAACTTCCTAGTGCAACAGAGAGCTGGCTGATACTAGACTAAGTAAATGATTGCTCAGTTGCTAAGTTATGTCTGACTCTGTGATATCATGGACTGCAGTACACCAGGCTTCCCTGTCCAGCACCATTTCTGGAGTTTGCTCAAACTCATGTCCATTGAGTCAGTGATGCCATTCAACCATCTCATCCTCTGTCATCCCCTTCTGCTCCTGCCTTCAATCATTTCCAGGATCAGAGTCTTTTCCAATGAGATGGCTCTTCCCATCAGGTGGCCAAAGGGTTGGAGCTTCAGCATAGTCCTTCCAAGGGATATTCAGTGTTAATTTCCTTTAAGATTGACTGGTTTGATTTCTTTGCTGTTCAAGACTAAGCAAGTATCATTTAATCCTCATTGGTTTTAAGATATGATGCTGAGAAAAGCCATCCACAACTGAAGTAAACAGCAAAAACCAACAAATGAATGATCTAGCTATCTCAATCTTGGGCGAGAGTAGAAAAAAAAAAAAAAAAAGAGGATGGCTTGGTATAACCTTGTAGTACAGAAAAATTGTGGGGCTCTAAATGGGAGACCTTAAAAACAAAGGGGCTAGCTTTGCCGTTGAAAAACTAGATGGAGTCTGGCGGAAGAGATGGGGGCAGGGTCTATGTTGTGTGTCAAAGTTCTTTGATTGGCTCTCTTGATTGCCATGCACGTAGACAGTGTGTGATCTCTATAGACTCCTGTTATA
>SJYF01000353.1:2372923-2387685 GCA_006410515.1 Procapra przewalskii | reverse complement strand
TAACTATTTTTTCTATTGGTTCATCACCCCAAATTAAAAGATTAGTTACTTCCTTTATTCTGCACCCAGTAAATAATACCTAATGATTCAGAGATAATGCCTTATTTACATTATAAGGGTAAAATTTGGAATAAAATTAAAAATAGTTAATGTAGTTATTCACATTTAATGTTGACTTTTTTATTATATCAGATAGCTTGTGAGGATTCCTTCATCTTAAAACCTTAATGGGAAATTATTCTCAGAATTTGATGAAAGGTATATTGTGAATTGGAGAAGGCAATGGCACCCACTCCAGTACTCGTGCCTGGAAAATCCCATGGGTGGAGGAGCCTGATGGGCTGCAGTCCATGGGGTCACGAAGAGTCAGACATGACTGAGTGGCTTCACTTTCACTTTTCACTTTCATGCATTGGAGAAGGAAATGGCAACCTGCTCCAGTGTTCTTGCCTGGAGAATCCCAGGGATGGTGAAACCTGGTGGGCTGCTTTCTATGGGGTCGCACAGAGTCAGACACAACTGAAGTGACTTAGCAATAGCAATATTGTGAATATTTCATCTTCAAAGTCAATGTATATTTCTCTTGTTGACTAGTAAAAATATGTTATTTTTACCACTGGATGGTATTAAAACCCTCTAGATCTTTCTGAAGTTTTTTAAAAATGTTTTTACACCTCTCAGAGAATTATATTTTAAGTGCAATGGAAAGGATAATTTTTCCTGTGCTGTCATCTCTCCAAGAATTTTCCACTCTGGGAAGCAGAGTAGACCTTCATACATGAGGATTCAAAACAGAGTTGAATAGTTTTTTAAATTTTGTAATTATACAATTTTTCCCATTTTTGCTAGTAAAATCACCATGGTGTGTGTCTGTGTGTTTGTGAATGTTCTACAAGATACTACAAAATCAATTTGGTGGTAGCTTATAGAAATACTGTCTGTAAAATTATAGCTATAGTATCAGTATTGAATTTTAAATGAATAGCTTATAGTTCTCTACAGTATCAGACTACATTCTATGGTAAAAATTGCCTGAAAATATCATGTTACATTTTATCAGATATTATTTTGATAGACTTTTATGTATATTTTCACCGAAACTTATATTTGTTATGCATTATAATTATTTGTATATTGAAGCTAAAATGGTTAAGAAAAAAATCCAAAGTCACACACTAAGAAGTGGAAAAATCAGATTCAGACCCTGAACATTTTTCAATGCCTAATCTCTTAATTACAAGCTATCTCTAAAGGTCTTGTTCAAAATTAATTTCACAAACTAGAAAATAGAGTATGCATACAAGGAAAAAAAATCCTGAGTCAAATTTTGAGCTCATTCTTTGCTGCTTCCAGCAGATTTTTATCATGCAACATATTGTTTGTTATGCCTGATGTAAATTTTAGGCTAATAAAAAGAGAAATGGATAGAGTCTATTAAATACACTTTGGATTTTAGTCCAATGCCAATTCCAACATGGTTTTGCTTTGTTGTTGAGGCATATTTATTCTCTCTGATCCAGCAGATAGGTTTCAGAGAGACTAAAGTTAACCATATTAAGAAAATAAATGAATATGAATAATTTTGAGATAAATCTGATACTTTAGTACTTTATATATAGGTAAAGATACGAAGTACATGCTAAAACTAAAAGAATATACTATTATGAAAATGTCTGAAATTCTAGCTTAAAAGAAACTACTGTACTTTTTCCTGACTTTGTTTTTCAAAAAAGCTAAAGGAAGAATAAAATATATAGTCAACAGTATAAGCAAATGCTTACATTTTGCAATTTAATATGGGAAATTAATCATAAAACTGCAGATGCTATATTTTATTTAATTCTCGTGTTTTGCAAAATTAATTGATAAAAGCATTATTTGTCTGACACAGTGAAGACTAATTTTCCACATGATTGCTTAGTTCCTTGAATGAGTCAAAATCAAATCCATGGGACTTGGCAGTCCTTCATGAAGAGAAAAGCATTATCAAGTACACTTGGCTTTCTGAAGAACAAAGCTACATAATATGAAAATATGAACATAGAAAATGGAAAAAGTGGTGAAAATTAACAGGGACAAATAAATAATATCAAGTCATCTTATATTGCTAAAAGTAGACATTTTAAGAAAATGAACTTCAGTAAAGATGTTCAGTAAAGTCATGTTTAGCAAAATGCACAGAAATAAGATATAATCAAAATATAAATACTCAGGGGAGAAAAGATATTTTAGAAGACATAAATGCTAAGGATGCATGGAATTATAGTACACATTAACTTAGAGAAAGAGATGCACTGTAATAAAAGAGCTTCATAAAATGGATAAAAGCCCACTCCAACAGGAAGCTTAATTTTTACCTCCTGCTCTGTCCAAATACAAGCCTATCAAGAGCAAACTAACTCTGCCTGCCTTGCCACCTGCAACCTGCCTCAATGAGGAAATGATTCCATCAGTCTTGATTTCATGATTTTGAGATGTAACCAAATGGTCCCAGCAGGAATTTAGAAAAATATTCTTCTATGTTCTACTACAAACCACTAACACGTTTGCTATACTTATTTGAACTTCATTTTTCTCCTTTCACCCAGCTTCAAATTTTTATTTTCTTTGTTTTACTTTCCTCTGTTTGGTCTTAGTTATTTGAATATTTCTGATATAGCTGTGTTTAGCCATGGTTTTCTCTTCATATTATTACTTAGCATCCATTCTTAGCTATATCTTGCTTAAACCTCCAGATCCTTCCCTAATAAGGCTTTATCTCCTGACTTTTAGCAAAAGTAGGTACACAGAAGAATAAAAGCTATCATGTAACAATTTGATAACTTTTTGAAGTTATTTGAAAATAGTAAATATATAAAAATAGAATACTGTAATGAACAGCTATAAATCTAGAGCGCAAATTCAACAATTAAGAGCTTATGTTTCATCCTTATCTCCCTCCACTCCTTAACCAAATTGCTTATATTGAAGCAAACCACTTATATTGAAGTTCATTTCAGTTCAGTTCAGTCACTACGTCTTGTCTGACTCTTTGTGACCCCATGATTTGCAGCACACCAGGCCTCCCTGTCCATCACCAACTCCCAGAGTTCACTCAAACTCACATCCATCGGGTCATTGATGCTATCTAGCCACCTCATCCTCTGTCCTCCCCTTTTCCTCCTGTCCCCAATACCTCCCAGAATCAGAGTCTTTTCCAATGAGACAACTCTTCACATGAGGTGGCCAAAGTACTGGAGTTTCAGCTTTAGCATCATTCCTTCCAAAGAAATCCCAGGGCTGATCTCTTTCAGAATGGGTTGGTTGGATCTCCCTGCAGTTCAAGGGACTCTCAAGAGTCTTCCCCAACACCACACTTCAAAGCATCAATTCTTCGGCACTTTCTTCGGCACTCAGCTTTCTTCACAGTCCAACTCTCACATCCATACATGACCACAGGAAAAACCATAGCCTTGACTAGATGGACCTTTGTTGGCAAAGTAATGTCTCTGCTTTTGAATATGCTATCTAGGTTGGTCATTACTTTTCTTCCAAGGAGTAAGTGTCTTTTAATTTCATGGCTGCAATCACCATCTGCAGTAATTTTGGAGCCCCCCAAAAAATAAAGTCTGACACTGTTTCCCCAAATATTTCCCATGGAGTGATGGGACCAGATGCAATAATCTTCATTTTCTGAATGTTGAGCTTTAAGGCAAATTTTCACTCTCCTCTTTCACTTTCATCAAGAGACTTCTTAGTTCTCTTCACTTTCTGCCATAAGGGTGGTGTCATATGCATATCTGAGGTTATTGATATTTCTCCCAGAAATCTTGATTCCAGCTTGTGTTTCTTCCAGCCCAGCATTTCCCATGATGTACTCTGCATATAAGTTAAATAAGTAGGGTGACAGTACACAGTCTTGATGAATTCCTTTTCCTATTTGGAACCATCTGTTGTTTTAGATCAACCTATATCCAATTAGTGTTCCAATTTATCCAATTATCATATAATTTTCAGTTTTCTTACCTTTGAATGAGAATTCTAATAATGCCCTTGTATTATTATGTCTCTTGTGTTGCTTTTCAGAGAAAACAATCGCACCCCACTCCAATATCCTTGCCTGGAAATTTCCATGGAAGGAGGAGACTCATAGGCTGCAGTCCATGGGGTCGCAAAGAGTCAGACACGACTGAGTGACTTCTCTTTCAATTTTCACTTTTATACATTGGAGAAGGAAATGGCAACCCACTCCAGTGTTCTCGCCTGGAAAATCCCAGGGATGGGGGAATCTGGTGGGCTTCCGCCTATGGAGTTGCACAGAGTTGGACACGACAGAAGCGACTTAGTAGCAGCAGCAGCAGTGTTGCTTTTACATGTTAACCAAGTTAAAAACTTTATATTCAATTTTGTTTCCACCTTTAGACAGCTGAATCAGAATAAAAATAAAGTCGTAATATTCTAGAAGGCTAGATATTCTAGAACACCCTTATGCCAAATATTTCCCTTTACGTTTGGACACATTTAGGGTTTGTTTTGAAAATCAAAATATATTTTCTCAAGCTAGTGACCCATACAATTATGTACCTCTACCTAAGGAAGGAATTCTCCTCAAAGATATACATATAAAAGGCGATGCCCATCTAGGCTCTCATGTTACTAAAATAAGAAGTATTAATTATATTAAAGGAGAAGAAATGAGTATCATATTAATTTAGAAATCTTCAAATTTGCTTTCAAGTATCNCCTTGGGTCATTGAAAACAGGTGTTTTGCTTTGTGTTTTTTCTCATTAAAAAAAAAATCTTACTTAACTGCCTTAAAAGAATAATCAGCTGATTTTTTAGCTTTGGAGACAAAGAGATAATTTGAGAAGTTTTTCATTGTTCCATGCTGAGTAGAGGAGTTTGTATTTTCTATGACACTCTGATATGAAGAGAAAGGTCACATTATAATCATTAAAAAATGTATGTTTATACTTCTAACAGTAAACCATTTATAATGTGTCAGGAAATATTTACTGACTCTACTACTATTATATTAGAATTTTATATATGACTGAAAGGATAAAAAATGTATCAGTAATCAGAGGAACTTGGTTTTGCTATTATGTAATTGCTTATTGGCTTTGAAATTTAGGGTAGATTTTTTAAACTTAGAACACCCATTACATTAATTATATAGTCAGTCAAATTTACATCATAAAATTGTTTGAAAATCAAGTAGCAATATTTATAACACATAAAAAATAGTAAATGTTATAAAAATAATGCTTTAGGAATCATTATTCTGAGTAATATACTAAATCCAAAGGAGCCTCTGGCTTTAAATTCTTTTGTTAAACAGATGATTGTTTTCTTTCAATATGTAATATATACCATCTTTTAATGTATGCATATGTTTTTAGGTGTTTATAATTTGACTTTAATAATAAAATGATAATACTAGAATTTTGAGCCCCATTCTACAAATAAGAGAACTAATATCACAAAATTTAGTTACTTCGTATCTGCTTTTCACATGGCCATGGAAAACATATCAAAGGGAAAAATTCAACTTTTCTTTCATTGGCCTAGTCACAGTGGTTTAATAGTAAATTTTTGATTTTAAGATATCTTTATCTTTTGAAATAATACTATTGAACATAGGAAATGAGGTACCATAATAGTCACAGAGGCTTAAAATAACTTAAAACTGTGCTTCTGGTTATGACAGAGTACCTGGCACCAAGCTAGTCCTATGGCCTTGTGAAAGTTGCTCAGTTGTGTCCGACTCTTTGCAATCCCATGGAATTCTCCAGGTGAAAATACTGGAGTGGGTAGCCTTTCCTTTCTCCAGTCGATCTTCCCAACCCAGAGATTGAATCCAGGTCTCCCACATTCCAGGCAGATTATTTACCAGCTGAGCCACAAGGGAAGTAAAAGGACACTGGAATGGGTAGACTATCCTTTCTCCAGAGGATTTTCTTGACCCAGGAATCAAAACAGGGTCTCCTGCATTACGGGCAGATTTTTTACCAACTGAGCTCTCAGGGAAGCCCTACGGCCTTAAAAGATCACAAATGCACAAAAATATATAGCAGTGTTCTTAGCTATTATAAAACAAATCAAGAAAATCTGCAGCACTGATATAGGATAAAGGAATTAACCATACTCCACGTGGTCTTGAATATATGTCTGGGTGCAATTTCCTATTTGTGGCTTAGTACTCAATCAGAGTATTCAATCGCAGCACTCAATCAGAGTTATATCGCTACTTTGAAGGGGTACTGGCAGATATCTGAGTTTAGAGCAGCTGAATCAGATGGAATTTGTGAAACTTAGTTATAGAAAAAAAGGAACTATATTAAGGGAGTTCCCATAGTTCTGTGTTGAGGTTTGCCATGAGTCCCTGTTTGAGGACCAGACTGTGTACATGAACAGAGGTGTGTGTGAGAAATAGTGGAACTCCAGTTAATTCATACATACAAAGGTAGCAAGTGACTAAGAGCCTGAGAATCCAGCTGACACACTTGAAATGTCTCATGTTACAATTAAAGACTAATCAGTAGTAAGTCTTTCTCTAGACTTGTTTTACCAGATCTTAAACAAACCTGTAAGAGACAGAATTTTTAGGTTGAGAGGCTTGTGTAACACTTTGGATCTTCTCTAAAATGAAATAAAAAACAAAGCCTACAAAATCTTTCAAGGTATTAACCAGTAATTAAACTACATAGTAGACTGTAAATACATATTTTCCATAAGAAAATAACATATCCCTAATCTCTGTAACAAATCATGAACAATGTCCAGTATACAGAAATCACTAAATAGGCAAAGAAATAGGAAAACAGGATTCCTAGTCAAGAAGATAGGCATTGACAGTAGAAACAAATAAATGTCAAGATGGCTCATAAGGTGGCTCTAGCAAAAATATTTTAAGGCAGCTGTTATATCCAAAGAACTAAAGGAATATGTGTTGATATGATTAAAGGATAGTTTGATCAAAAGAGTGAAGATTTTCACTTTTCACTTTCATGCATTGGAGAAGCAAACGGCAACCCACTCCAGTGTTCATGCCTGGAGAATCCCAGGGACGGGGGAGCCTGGTGGGCTGCCGTCTCTGGGGTCACACAGAGTCGGACACGACTGAAGTGACTTAGCAGCAGCAAGTAGAGAAAAGAAAAAAAAAATAATAAGAAATAAACCAGATATAAAACCCAGAATTGAAAGTTACAACAACTAAATAGAAAAATTCACTGGTTGGTTTTATAATGATTTAAAAACAGCAAAAGAATCAGTAAATGTGATGAGAAGTCAACAGAAAATATTTAGAGCAGTGGTTAAGAATCTTCCTGACAATGCAGGGGACTGAAAAGACACAAGTTCAATTCCTGGGTTGGGAAGATCCTCTGGAGGAGGAAATGGCAACCTGCTACAGTATTTTTGCCTGGAAAATTTCATGGATAGAGAAGCCTGGTGAGATAGAGTACAAGGGGTTGCAAAAAGTCAGACATAACTGAGCAACTAAGTACTCTCTCTCCTCTCTCTCTCTCTCACACACACATACACACACACACACTGAAAGAATATAGTTTAAATAAAATACAAAAAGCAGGAGGCATCTCTGAAAAACAAGGAATATTTTGAAGGAGAAACTATTGAGTGAAAAAAAATTTTTTGAAAACAATATAAAGGAAAATTTCCCAAATTCAGTAAAGCATAGTGACTTACAGAAGTGGTGATGACAGAGATCCAACTTACAGTCAACTGTTGCTTCCTGACCTGAATACAGATTTCTCAAGAGGCAGCTCAGGTGGTCTGGTATTCCCATCTCTTTCAGAATTTTCCAAGTTTATTGTGATCTGCACAGTCAGAGATTTTGGTATAGTCAATAAAGCAGAAACAAATGTTTTTCTGGAACTCTCTTGTTTCTTCGATGATCCATCGGATGCTGGCACTTTGATCTCTGGTTCCTCTGCCTTTTCTAAAACCGGCTTGAACTTCTGGAAGTTCACAGTTCACATATTGTTGAAGCCTTGTTTGGAGAGTTAGAGCATTACTTTACTAGCATGTGAGATGAGTGCAATTGTGTAGTAATTTGAGCATTCTTTGGCATTGCCTTTGCTTGGGACTGGAATGAAAACTGACCTTTTCCAGTCCTGTAGCCATTGCTGAATTTTCCAAATCTGCTGGTATATTGACTACAGCACTTTCACAGAGTTATCTTTTAAGATTTAAAATAGCTCAATTGGAATTTCACCTCCACTAGCTTTGTTTGTGGTGATCCTTCCTAAGGACCACTTGACTTTGCATTCCAGGATGACTGGCTCTAGGTGAGTGTTCACACCATTGTAGTTATCTGGATCATGAAGATCTTTGTACAGTTCTGTGTATTCTTGCCACCTCTTCTTAAAATCTTCTGCTTCTGTTAGGTCCATACCATTTCTGTCCCTTATTGAGCCCATCTTTGCATGAAATGATCCCTTCATATCTCTAATTTTCCTGCCTCTTGAGAAAACGGTGTGCAAGTCAAGAAGCAACAGTTAGAACTGGACATGGAACAACAGATTGATTCCAAACAGGAAAAGCAGTACATCAAGGTGGTATATTATCACCCTGCTTATTTAACTTACGTGCATAGTACATAATGAGAAATGCTGGGCTGGATTAAGCATGAGCTGGAATTAAGACTGCTGGGAAAAATATCAATAACCTCAGACATGCAAATGATACCGCCCTTATGGCAGAAAGTGAAGAAGAACTAAAGAACCTCTTGATGAAAGTGAAAGAGGAAAGTGAAAAATTTTGGCTTAAAACTCGACATTCAGAAAACTAAGATCATGGCATCTGGTCCCATCACTTAGTGGCAAATAGATGGGGAAACAGTGGAAACAGTAGCTGACTTTATATTTTTGGTCTCCAAAATCACTGCAGATGGTGACTACAGGCATGAAATTAAAAGATGCTTACTCCTTCAAAGGGAAGTTATGATCAATCCAAACAGCATATTAAAAAGCAGAGATATTACTTTACCAACAAAATTAGATCTAGTCAAAGCTGTGGTTTTTATTGTATCATTTATGGCATGGGTTAACTCCTCCCAGCTGCGACCCCTGGCTTGGGCTGGGGGTAGTGCCTCCCGACCGCCGCCCCAGACCTCAAACACAGGGTAGCCCCTCGTCCAAGGTAAGGAGCAGTGGCTGTGCTTTGCTGGAGCAGCCATGAAGAGATACCCCACGTTCAAGGTAAGAAAAACCTAAGTTACGGTAGGTGTGGTGAGAGAGCATCAGAGGGCAGACACACTGAAACCATAATCACAGGAAACTAGTCAATCTAATCACATGGATTACAGCCTTGTCTAACTCAATGAAACTAAGACGTGCCATGTGGAGCCACCCACGACCGGGGTCATGGTGGAGAGGTCTGACAGAATGTGGTCCACTGGAGAAGGGAATGGCAAGCCACTTCAGTGTTCTTGCCTTGAGAACCCCATGAACAGTATGAAAAGGCAAAATGATAGGATACTGAAAGAGGAACTCCCCAGGCCAGTAGGTGCCAATATGCTACTGGAGATCATTGGAGAAATAACTCCAGAAAGAATGAAGGGATGGGGCCAAAGCAAAAATAATATTCAGTTGTGGATGTGACTGGGGATAGAAGCAAGGTCCAATGCTGTAAAAAGCAATATTGCATAGGAACCTGGAATGTCAGGTCCATGAATCACGGCAAATTGGAAGTGGTCAAACAGGAGATAGCAAGAGTGAACATCGACATTCTAGGAATCAGAGAACTAAAATGGACTGGAATGAGTGAATTTAACTCAGATGACCATTATATCTACTACTGTGGGCCATTAGAAAAAAATGGAATAGCCATCATGGTCAATAAGAGTTCAAAATGCAGTACTTGGATGCAATCTCAAAAACGACAGAATAATCTCTGTTCGTTTCCAAGGCAAACCATTCAATATCACAGTAATCCAAGTCTATGTCCCAACAAGTAATGCCTAAGAAGCTGAGGTTAACAGTTCTATGAAGACCTACAACACATTTAAGAACTAACACCCAAAAAAGATGTCCTTTTCATTATAAGGAGCTGGAATGAAAAGTAGGAAGTCAAGAAACACTTGCAGTAACAGGCAAATTTGGCCTTGGTGTACAGAATGAAACAGGGAAAAGGCTAATAGAGTTTTGCCAAGAGAATGCACTGGTTATAGCAAACACTCTCTTCAAACAACACAAGACTCTACACATGGACATCACCAGATGGTCAACACTGAAATCAGGTTGATTATATTCTATGCAGCAAACGATGGAGAAGCTCTATACAGTCAGCAAAAACAAGACCAGGAGCTGACTGTGGCTCAGATCTTGACCTCCTTATTGCCAAATTCAGACTTAAATTGAAGAAAATAGGGAAAACAGCTAGACCATTCAGGTATGACCTAAATCAAATCCCTTATGATTATACAGTGAAAGTGAGAAATAGATTTAAGGTACTAGATCTGAGAGATAGAGTGTCTGATGAACTATGGACGGAGGTTCATGACATTGTACAGGAGACAGGGATCAAGACCATTCTCATGGAAAAGAAATACAAAAAACTAAAATGGCTGTCTGAGGAAGACTTACAAATAGTTGTGAAAAGAAGAGAAGGAAAAAGCAAAGGAGAAAAGGAGAGATAAAAGCATCTGAATGCAGAGTTCCAAAGAATAGCAAGAAGAGATAAGAAAGCCTTTGTCAGCAATCAGTGCAAAGAAATAGAGGAAAACAATGGAATGGGTAAGAGTAGAGATCTCTTCAAGAAAATTTGAGATATCAGGGGAACATTTCATGCAAAGATGGGTTCCATGAAGGACAGAAACTGTACAGATCTAACAGAAGCAGAAGATATTAGGAAGAGATGGCAAGAATACACAGAAGAATTGTACAAAAAAGATCTTCATAATCAAGATAATCATGATGGTGTGATCACTCATCTAGAGCCAGACATCCGGGAATGTGAAATCAAGTGGGCCAAAGAAAGCATCACTATGAACAAAGCTAGTGGAGATGATGTAATTCCAGTGGAGTTATTTCAAATCCTGAAAAATGATGCTGTGAAAGTGCTACACTCAATATGTCAGAAAATTTGGAAAACTCAGCAGTGGCCACAAAACTGGAAAAGGTCAGTTTTCACTCCAATCCCAAAGAAAGGCAATGCCAAAGAAAGCTCAAACTATCACACAATTTCACTCATCTCACATGCTAGTAAAGTAACGCTCAAAATTCTCCAAGCCAGGCTTCAGCAATACATGAGCCATGAACTTCCAGATGTCCAATTGGTTTTATTTATTTTTTTTTTCCAATTGGTTTTAGAAGAGGCAGAGGAACCAGAAATTGAATTGTCAACATCTGGTGGATCATCAGAAAAGCAAGAGAGTTCCAGAAAAACATCTATTTCTGCTTCATTTACTATGCCAAAACCTTTAATTCTGTGGATCACAATAAACTGTAGAAAATTCTGAAAGAGATGGGAATACCAGACCACTTGACCTGCCTCTTGAAAAACCTGTATGCAGGTCAGGAAGCAACAGTTAGAACTGGACATGAAACAACAGACTGGTTCCAAATAGGAGAAGGAGTACGTCAAGGCTGTATATTGTTACCTTGTTTTTTTAACTGATATGCAGAGTACATCATGAAAAACGCTGGGCTGGAAGAAGCAGAAGCTGGAATCGTGATTGCCAGGAATTATATCAAAAACCTCATATACGCAGATGACACCACCCTTATGGCAGAAAGTGAAGAGGAACAGGAGCCCCTTGATGAAAGTGAAAGAGGAGAGTGAACAAGTTGGCTTAAAGCTCAACATTCAGAAAACTAAGCTCATGGCATCTAGTCCCATCACTTCATGTCAAATAGATGGAAAAACAGTGAAAGTGTGGCTGACTTGATTTTGGGGGGCTCCCAAACCACTGAAGATGATGATTGCAACCATGAAATTAAAAGATGCTTACTCTTTGGAAGGACAGTATGACCAACCTAGATAGCATATTGAAAAGCAGAGACAATATTTTGCCAACAAAGGTCCATCTAGTCAAGGCTATGGTTTTTCCAGTGATCATGTATAGATGTGAGAGTTGGACTGTGAAGATAGCTGAGCACCAAAGAATTGATGCTTTTGAACTGTGGTGTTGGAGAAGACTCTTGAGAGTTCCTTAGACTGCAAGGAGATCCAACCAGTCCATTCTAAAGGAGTTTTATCCTGGGTGTTTTTGGAAGGAATGATGCTAGAGCTGAAACTCCAGTACTTTGGCCACCTCATGCGAAGTGTTGACTCACTGGAAAAGGCTCTGATGCTGGGAGGTATTGGGGGCAGGAGGAATAGTGGACAACAGAGGATGAGATGGCTTGATGGCATCACTGACTCTATGGACTTCAGTTTGAGTGAACTCCTGGAGTTGGTGATGGACAGGGAGGCATGGCATGCAGCAATTCATGGAGTCACAAAGAGTCACACATGACTGAGTGACTGAACTGACTGGTGGATGTGAGAGCTGGACTATAAAGAAAGCTGAGCACTGAAGAATTGATGCTTTTGAACTATGGTGTTTGAGAAGACTCTAGAGAGTCCTTGGACTGAAAAGAGATCCAACCAGCCCATCCTAAAGGAAATCAGTCCTGAGTATTTTTTGGAAGAGCTGATGTTGAAGCTGAAACTCCAATACTTTGACCACCTGATGAGAAGAGCTGACTCATTTGAAAAGCCCCTGATGCTGGGAAAGATTAGGCTGGAGGAGAAGGGGACAACAGAGGATGAGATGGTCGGATGGCATCACCAACTCAATGGATATGCCTGAGTGAAGTTGCTCAGTCCTGTCAGACTCTTTGAAGCCCTATGGACTGTAGCCTACAAGGCTCCTTTGTCCATGGAATTCTACAGGCAAGAGTGACTGGAGTACCATTTCCTTCTCCAGAGTTTGAGTAAACTCTGGGAGCTAGTGATGGAAAAGGAGGCCTAGCATGCTGCAGTCTATGGGGTCGCAAAATGTATTCGGACACAGCTGAGCAACTAACCTGAATTGATAGTTACTTAAAAACCTTATTTTAGGGAAAAAAAAAAAATCTATGCTCATCACTGTGAAGTTGCTGGAATGCTATTTTAAAGAGCAAATATTGAATGTACACAGAGAAAAAGACTATTACACAAAGAAAATAAAAAATAATATAAGTAGGAAAAATAGTAAATATCAGAACATACATCTAAGAAATTTTTTAATAAAGAAAGTTAATAAAGCCAAAAGTCACTTTTTAGCTCAAATTCATAAAAATTTTAAGTCCATGATGAGACTGCATAGAAATGAGAAGATGGGGAACATATACATTAAAAGTATTAGGGACAAAGATGTTAAATGACTGCAAATCAATTAAATATTGAAATGAAGTATTAAGAAAAATTCATGCCAATAAAATTGACCGTATAGACACTAATTTGAAAAAATTTGCCCAAACCTACTCTCGGTCAGATAAATTTGAAGAACTATTTAGGGTTGAATTAATCACAGATTATTACTTGAATCTATAATCAAAATACATTTAACAAATATCATGCTCAGATGCTTACTCTACTGAATTCTACAAAAATTTTAAGAAAGTAATCATAGCAATTTTAAGTAAGCTCTTTCAATAAAGAGAACAGTAGCCAATTTAATTTACAAGGCCAATATAACATTGAAAAAATAATCTGACAAAAGTATTCAAGTGAAAGTGAAAACTGAAAGTGTTAGTCACTCAATCGTATCTGACTCTTTACAACCCCATGGACTGCAGCCTGCCAATTTCCTCTGTCCATGGGATTCTCCAGGCAAGAATACTGGAGTGGGTTCCCATTTCTTCTCCAGTGGATCTTCCCAACCCAGGGATGGAACTGGGTGTCCTGCATTGCAGGCTGATTCATTACCGTCTGAGCCAATGCAAATGCATTTAACAGAATATTAGCACATTGAAGTCAGCACTGTATAAAAAGGATAGATCTATCATTACCAGCAATATTTACCCTAAGAATGAAGTGTTCATTCAACAATTGAAAATAAATCATTAGACTGTGTGTGTGTGTGTGTGTGTGTGTGTGTGCATGTGCGTGCGCGTGTGCATGCTCAGTCGTGTCCAACTCTGTGACACCAAAGTACTGAAGCCCACCAGTTCCTCTGTCCATGATATTTTTTATCATACTAATAGGAAAAAAGAAAGAAAATCATACAATTACATGAATAGAAAAAGCAGAAAAAATATTTGAATAAATATGCCATGTTTTTCACAAAGATTTTCAGCAAGCTCAAAGTAAACCTTTCTCAACCCTTTAAAGAACACCTACTGAAACCCTGCAGCTGACATCACAGTTAGTGGCCAAAGATTAATTGCTTTCTCCTTTAAAACAGCCACAATTCAAGGATGATTGGTCTTATCATTTTATTCAACATTTTACTAGATTCCTAGCCAATATAGTATATAATAAAAACAAAAGGTGTAAAAGTTAGAAAGGGTGATGAAAAAAAAGTCTCTATTTTCAGAATTTTTAACCTAAATATCATGTAGAATCTACCCCCTCAAAACTACTAGAATTAATGAGTGAACATAGCAAGACTCTGCAATACAACTAAATAACCAAAACATGGAAAATTTTTAAAATACCATTTAGTACAGTACCATAATCATGAAATATTAAAAAAATTACATTTAAGAAAAGATTTCTACACAGAAAAATTTTAAATAAGCTGAGTGAAAAATATTTGAATAAATTGACATATGCCATTAAATACTGTAAA